>JARHVA010000559.1:90000-122500 GCA_037957365.1 Torreya grandis | reverse complement strand
AAAATTTGATGAACTTAACCTTTGAACATAAAATCTTAGGTTGTTTAAGGTTTTCTAATATTTTTTATTGTTGTGATTTGTTGCGAATTTCTCACTTGTATGGGCATATCTTAATAATGCTTAGTTACATTATTTTTTCATCCCTAGTAATTGTGTGTTTCATAGTTCTCTTTAAACTTATACCCTTTATGGATTTAAAAATAATAGATTATGTATGACCCCATTCCTTTGATTGCTCCCTAGAGTTTGTGTGCCTCTCCTACCTAGTCCTCATTTCAATATTTATAACATTTTAAAATAATAAAAATGAATCTATCCCCATTTTGACTCTTAATAAGGGTGATATCTATCATCCCTCTAACCAATTTCATAATATTACCTCTTTAAAGGGCAAGGCAAATAATCTTATTATGTAAAAAGAGGGTACCCATAAAAACCTACATTAACACCTACAAGAACAAATTGACATTATGAGCGAGCTACTACATGAGTTACAAGATCAAATTAGGTCTCTATATTTAGTAACCATTTCATTACAAAATTAGATTGGATAATTACAAAAACCTAAAAAAATTGTTTTATCTAAGGTACCAAAGAGATAGTTCTCATGTTTACCTAAGTCTCCCACATCATCATTCCCATGAATAATAGAGTGTCATATTATATATCTCCTTCATCCTATATAGTTTGATATAAATAGACCTCTACACAAAGGATATAATACCAATGCTTAATGTTACTATCACCAAGGCCCTATGCATTCTAAGAACAAATTCTTTACCTTGAAACACAAGATCCAGGACCTTTTCGATCACTATAATATTATATTAGATAATCTTCCAAAGGAATTAGCTTCACAAAAACTCAAAAGGCATCCATGCCAACATAATTTAACACTTAAAATATACATGGGTTGTGCTTATTTTTAGCATAACCATATTAATCCTAAACAAAAAAAAAACCACTTATAGTATAACATATTATCCATAGCTTGGTTTTAACCTACAAGAGTTATGAAAGAAGGTCACTTAAAAGGAATCACTAGGCACGATAATAATATCAATTTCTTGTGGTTATAAGGCAATATAAAGATGGGTTTGAGTTATGTCTACCACATCTCCGTATGCATTTACACTAGGAACTCTTTGGCTATATCAAATGGAAGAAAAATTTGATCCAAATCAACAAGGTATTTCCTTTCAACATAAATGAAAATTAATATATATTTTAAATGATAGCACTACATCTTCTAATATGCATACAAAAGGTGAGGAAGAACATGTTATGTACCTTTTTAACCTATCTAATCATGATGAAGACAATGTAAAAGATTAAATTTAATGATTTAGGTTCACAGTGGGGGAGATATCTATGACCATCAACTAAATGGTATAATAAGTTGACCCTCCCTCATCAAAAATAAAAAATACCAAAAAAAAAAAAACACTCATAAATACAAAAACATTTTTGGTACCTATATGTTCTATTAGCTCCTTTGAATCTATGTGTTCATTCCACCTTGAGGTCTAACATATTAGTTAATTATACACACACATTTATAGGCATACTCAAATATATGATTCTATGTAATTATGGGTGTTAGGGTTTCCCTTTACTATAGTAAATATTTAACAAAGTTGACCCTATGAAAAGTTGTGATATATCAGCATACTATTTTATATACATGTGCCTTATACATCATGGGATTGAATCCTATTGACTTGGAAAATATATAAATTTAGGTTGATTGATGTTTGTGCACATTACAGTTCTATGCTAACAAAAACAAAGTTTAAAGTATATATGTTAATATGATTTTGTTTGGACTAGTTTGAGGTATATTAGGAGCGATATATAAAGGATTATGTTATGTACTATAAATCCAACCCTTTTGCTTATAATTAATTGCCTTAGGGGAAGAAAGGGAGGGATTTTATTATAAAGGTTTAGGGATGGTAATTAATTTATGTATACTATAATTAGTTATTGTTATTGATATATCAATTTGATTTGGGCAATATTTCAGGAGATAATTCAGGAGACAGTTTTACCCCAATTAGTGGCAGAACTTTCTAGAGCCATAAATTTTGTAACATAGCTCTGTTTGACTCCCCGTCTGAACCGTTGGAAAGATAATAATGTGGGTCATAAAATTATATCACATGGAGCTGTTTTGTGTGTTTTTAAAATTGTAACCAATAGGAAGTGCCCCAAATTTTAATTTTAGTAGTGCAGTCTAAAAAATAGTATGTTTCTAAAAATATAATTCCTCAAATTCTGTATTGTTGTAAATCATGAAATTAAAACCACTTAATATCCCTTAAGATTAGTAACCTTTCGCATCTAAATGTGTATAAATGAAGATGTAACCCAAAATGGAAATCATACATTTTCTTCTTAGAGATAGATATATGTCTGGGTCTGTAAATTTGATCAATAAAATATCTATTCTTAGAGATAGCATTATTACAATTATGTTGTTCTTGTTTCTTTAATTATCTTGAAACTAAAGCTTCCAAGTATTGGATCATTTGTATCAAAGTTGTTTGTCTTTAGAGTGTATGATCTTGAGGATGAGGTTGGGATACAAGAAGCTTGGGTGGAAAATAATAGAGCTTCCAAACTATCCACCTATTCACTCCAAATGATGTCAAATTGTGGACAACACTGAGACATTCCATCCTTTCAAGGAAATGGTGAAAGAAGCCCTCCAATAGCAACAAGTTTAGATGCTACAAAAATTTGACCAAATTCTCCAAAAAATCTTAATGAGAAATTTTGGGTCCTCATTTGCACCCCCACATCCTTTCAGTGCTCCAACACTATTGAATGTTTAGGTGAATTTTGGTATCCCTAAATTTGAAGGTAAAATCAATGTTGTTGTAGTACAATTTTTTTGGATCAATTGTCTTCCTATTTTTATATAAATAAATTCATCAATAAAGAAAAAAACACCTTTACTCTTTTAAAAGCATCATTACTTATCAAAAACTTATGGGAAGTGTACAGGAAAAGATTTAGTATGGATGATAATATCCTTGAGATGGAACCTACCTGGGATGATTTCATACTAGTTGTAAAGGAAGAATACCACCCCATTGGAGCATATGATGGTTTGTATATAAAGTGGCAACAACTTTACCAAGGTAAGAAATAGTCTGTTCAAGATTATACTGACATTTTTCATTCTCTATCTATGAAATTAGGTATCCAAGAGAGTGAGAAACACAAGGTTCTCAAATATCATGGTGGTTTACAATGGTATATACAGGGGAAGATGTAACTCGTCAATCTAAAAACCCTTGGTGAGGCATACAAGATCATGGTAAAGATTGAGTAGAAGCATGGAATAATGAATACAAAGAGTCAGCCTATAAAATGGAATATTTATAAAGAAGGTCAAACACAAGGCCAAAATTGGAAGCAAAAAGGATGGAAAATTGGAAAATGGTGTGACTAACACAAATCTAGAATTCAATCCAAAGAAAAACATCAACCCATCAAGTCCCTACTTTCTGAGTTAAAATCTTTGACATCTAATAATCTACCTCATACACACCCTAAACTCAAAGAGGATGAAGAATAAATTCTATATGCTAAGCCTGATGGCATCATTCTTTCATCATGGACCCATGAGGAGAGGCCAAATGATAAGAAAAAGTTGTTTCACTCTAAGTTATGGGTGAAAGGTAAGCCTCTACATTTCATTCTTTATAATGAAAGTCAAAATAATTTAATCTCTAATAATATTTTAAAAATATTAAATTTGTCCATGAAGCCTCACCCAAAGCCATATAATATTGGATGATTGAGTCTAGGGAGAAATCTCCATGTCAACCACTAATGTCTTCTCTCATATGCAATAAAAGATATCGAAGATGAAGTCTTATGTGATGTGGTCAATCTATATGTTTGTGATGTAATCTTTAGTTAGCCATTAATGTATGATAAACATGGCATCTATGAATCAAGAACTTGATTGATCACCCTCTCTCTTGGAACATGGTGCTACAGGGTACTTAAGGTACCACATTCTTCATTTGTCTCTCTAATTAGTGCTAAGAAATTTGTTCTCATGGTGGTCAAGCCATAGGAATAAAAAAGATTTGATGTTGTATCCCTAACTAAAAAAATAAAACAACAACAAAAGCAAATATATACCAAGCTAAAGAAGTTCAGGGCCTTCCATCTATAGACCGATGGTCAGATAGAAATGGTGAACAATTAGGCCCTACACAGCTCCACAAAGAATAGTCCATTAAAAATATGCATCAATAATTAAATTAAAATACAAATTTCACACTTGATGACAAATATTGATGCAATGGGGACTATTTATTTTCAAGGAGGGAGGAATAATCCAAGTAATATTTCAGGCTATGGTTCTACCCCAATTGGTGGCATAACTTTCGAGAGCTATAAATTTTATAGCATAGTTTCATTTAATTCCCCATTTAAACCATTAGAAAAATAAGAATGAGAGGACCACCATGAGATGGCATGGATCTCTACTCAGTGTGTTTTGACACCTAAAAATCAAATGGAAGTACCCCAAATTCCAATTTTAGTAATGTAGTCTAAAAAAATAGTAAGTTTCTAAAAATAGTAATTCTTCAAATTTTGTATTATTGTAACTTGTGAAAGTCAAACCACTTAATCTCCCTTGAAATTGATGAGCTTCCACATCCTCCTTCCACCTTAAAAATGTGTATAAATGAAGATGTAACCTAAAATAGAAATCAGACATCTCTTCTCAGAGATAGGCATATGTTTGGGTCTAAAAATTTTATCAATAAAATAACTCTTCTCAAAGATAGCATTACTAAAATTATGTTGTTATTATTTCTTGAATTATCCCTCAAATAAATTTTTTGAGTTTTAGATTAGTGGTATCAGAGAAGTTTTTCTTGAGAGTGTATGATCCCAAGGATGAGATCAGGCTACAAGAATGTTAGGTGCAAAACAAGAGAGCTTCCAAATAATCTACCTATTCACTCAAAACAACCTCAAATGGTGGAAAACACCAAGACATATGATCCTTTCAAAGAAACTGTAAATGAAGCTCTCTAAAAGTAGCAAGTGTAGATGCTACAACAATTCACCTAAATTCTCCAGCAAATATTGATGGGAAATTTTATCTCCCCATCATCACCCCCCACATCCTTTTAGTGTCCCAACACCATTCAAGGTTTAAGGGAATTTTTATATCCCTAAATTTGAAGGCAAAATCAATTTTGATGTAGTAAAAAGTGGGTTTGTTCAATTATCTTCGTATTTTTCTATAAATAAATTCATCGATAAAGAGCAGATCACTTTTGCTCTATTGAAAGAATCATTGCCTGTCAAAAATTAGTGGGAAGTGTATAAGAAGAGATTCAACATGGATGATATTTTCCTTGAATTAGAACCTACTTGAGATGATTTAATAAAAGATATAAAGGAAGAATACTACCCCATTGGAGCATATGATGATCTACATATAGAGTGGCAACAACTTGACTAAGGTAAGGAGCAGTTTGTTCAAGATTACACTAACATTTTTCATTCTCTATCTATGAGATTGGGAATCCAAGAAAGTGAGAAACATAAGGTTCTAAAATATCATGATGGATTACAATGATATATACAAGGGGAGATGGAACACTTCAATCTAGAAACCCTTTGTGAGCCATATAATTTCATGGTGAAGAATGAGCAAAAGCATGGAAGAATTAATACAAAGAGTTAGCCTACAAAATGGAAAAGTGATAAAGAAGGTAAAATATGAGGCCAAAATTAGAATCAAAAGGAAGGAAAAACTAGAAAATGGTGTGATTACCACAAATCTAGAACACACTCCAAAGAAGAATGTCAAGCCATCAAGTCCTTGCTTTCTGAGTCAAAATCCTTTAATATATACTGCTATTCGTCATACACACCCTAAACTCAGAGAGGATAAAGAAGAGATTGTATATATTGAGCCTGATGCCATCATTGCATCATCACAGACCCATGAGGAGAGGCTAGATGATAAGAAAATATTATTTCACTCTAAGTTATGGGTGAAAGCTAAGCCTCTACATTTCATTCTTGATAGTGGGAGTCAATAGAATTTAATCTCTAATGATGTTGTGAAAAGCCTAAATTTTTTCATGAATCCTCACCCAAATCCATATAGTATTAGATGGTTGAGTCCAGGGAGAAACCTCTGTGTCACCCACCAATATCTTCTCTCATATGCAGTAAAACATTTCCAAGATGATGTCTTATTTGTTGTGGTCAATATAGATGTTTGTGATGTACTCTTTAGTCAACCATTTATATTTGATCAACATGGCATCTATGAATCAATAAATTAAAGGATCAACCTCACTCTTGGAACATGATGCTATAGAGTACCAAAGGTACCACCTTCTACATCTGTCTCCCTGATTAGTGCCAATAAATTCATTCTCATGGTGGTCAAGACACATGAATCCAAAAGGGTTGATGTTACATCCCTAACTACATAAATAACACAAAAATAAAATAAAATAGATAACAATCTAAAGAAGTTAATGACCTTCTATCCACAGACTGATAGTTAAATAGAAATAGTGAAAAATTAGATCCTGCATAGCTCCACAAAGCACAATGACACAAAACATAGTCTCTTACAACTATGCATCAAAAATAAAATAAAAATACAACTTCCTCATTTGATGACAAATCTTGATGTAATGGGGACCATTATTTCTGAAGGAGGGAAGAATGATCCAAGCAATATTTTAGGTGACAATTCAGGTGATAATTCTCTCTTAATTTGTGGTATAACTTTTTGGAGCCATAACATTTGCACTATAGCTTCGTTTTACTCCCCATTTGAACCATTACAAAATTAAGAATAAGAGGAAAACTATGAAATGACACAAATATTTACTCAATAGGTTTTGTCCCCTAAAAACTAAAAATAATTTCCCCAAATTTCAATTTTAGTATTACAGTCTAAAAATTACTAAGTTTCTAAAAAAAGTAACTCCTAAAATTCTATATTATTGTAAATCATGAAAGTTGAACCACTTAATCTCATTTGAGATTGGTGACCTTCCACATCCTCCTTCTACCTTAAAAATTTTCATAAATAATTATGTAACCCTAAATATATATCATACATCTCTTTTTAGAGATAGGCATATGTTTGGGTCTGCAAATTTGATCAATAAAACATCTTTTCTCATAGATATAATTAATAAAATTGTGTTGTTCTTATTTTTTGAATTGTTTTTCAACTAAAGCATCTGATTTTTGGATTAGTGGTATCAAAGTAGTCTGTCTTGAGAGTGTATGATCCTGAGGATGAGGTCAAGATACAATTATCTTGGGTGGAAAATAATAGAGCTTCCAAACAATCCACCTATCACTCCAAATGACTTTAAATGGTGGACAACACCAAGACACCTGATCCTTTCAAATAAATGGTGAATGAATCCCTCCATTAGTAGTAAGTATAGATGCTACAAAAATTCACCCAAATTCTCCAACAAATTATGATGAAAATTTTTGGCTCCTCATCTACAACCCCACATCCTTTTAGTGCCCCAGCACCCTTCAAGGTTCAAGTGAATTTTGATATCCCTACATTTGAAGACAAAATCAATGTTGATATGGTATAAATTTAGATGGATTAATTATCTTCCTATTTTTTTGTAAATAAATTCATCGATAAAGAAAATATCACTTTTGCTCTTTTAAAAGCATCATTGCCTATCAAAAATTATTGGGAAGTGTACAAGAAAAGATTTGGCATGGATGATATTGGCCTTGAGGCAAAACCTACCTAGGAAAAATTTATATAAGTTGTAAAGGAAGAATACTACCTCATTGGAGCATAAGATGATATGTATATAGAGTGGCAATAACTTCGTTAAGGTAAGGAACAGTGTATTCAAGATTACACTAACATTTTTCATTCTATATCTATGAGATTGGGAATCCAAAAAAGTGAGAAATAGAATGCTCTCAAATATCATGGTGGACGAAAATGGTATATATGGGGGGAGATGGAACTATTTAATCTGGAAACCCTTGGTGAGTCATACAAGTTCATGGTAAAGATTGAGCTGAAGCATGAAAGAATGAATACAAAGAGTCAACCTATAAAATAGAAAAGTGATAAAGAAAGTCAAACATGAGGCTAAAATTAGAAGCAAAAGGAAGGAAAAAATGGAAAATGGTGTGATTACCACAAATCTTGAATGCACTTCAAAGAAGAATGTTGATCCTTCAAGTCCCTATTTTCTGAATCACAATCTTCAACATCTATTTCTCTACCTCATATATACCCTACAGTCAAAGAGGATGAATAAGAGATTGTAGATGTTGAGCCTAATGCCATTGTTACTTCATCATGGACCCATGAGGAAAGGCCAAATAATAAGGAAATGTTTTTTCACTCTAACTTATATGTGAAAGGTAAGCCTATGCATTTCATTCTTGATAGTGGGAATCAAAAAGATTTGATCTCTAATAATGTTTTCAAAAGCCAAAATTTGGCCATGAAGCCTCACCCAAATCCATACATTATTTGATGATTGAGTCCAGGGAGAAACATCTATGTCACCCACCAATGTATTCTCTCATATGTAATAAAAAGTTTCTAAGATGAGGTCTTATGTGATGTGGTCAATCTTGATGTTTGCAATGTAATCTTTGGTTAGTCATTCATGTATGATGGATATGATATATATGAATCAAGAAATTGAAGTATCACCCTCAGTCTTGGAACATAGTGCTATAGATTACTAGATGTACCACCTACTACATTTGTCTCCCTGATTAGTGCTAAGAAATTCATTATCATAGTGGTACGCCATAGAAATCTAAAAGGGCTGATGCTGCAGCCCTGAGTACACAAACAACAAAACAATAAAATCAAATAGGTATCAAGCTAAATAAGTTCATGGCCCTCCATCTTCAAATTTATGGTTAAAAATAAATGTTGAATAATCAAGCCTTACACAGCTCCATAAAGCATAGCTCCACAAAGCATAATCCATTACAAGTATGCATCGAGAATCAAATCAAAATATAGATTTCATACTTGATAAAAAATCCTAATGTAATGGGGACCATTGCTTATCAAAGAGGGAGAAATGATCTGAGCAATATTTCAGGTGATAATTTAGGTGATGGTTCTAACTCAATTGATGGCAGAACTTATGGGAGTCATAACTTTTGCACCATAGCTCCATTTGACTCCCTATTTAAACCATTGAAAATCTAATAATGAGGGGAACACCATGAGATGACACGAAGTTATATTCAATGGTTTTTGACCCATAAAACCTAAATGTAAGTACCCTAAATTTTAGTTTTAGTATTACTGTTTTAAAAAGATCAAGTTTCTAAAAATAATAATTCTCAAATTTTGTATCATTATAAATCATGAAAATCAAACCAATTAATCTCTCTTAAGATTGATGACCTTCCACATCCTCCTACTACCTTAAAAATATGTATAAATAAATATGTAACCAGAAATAGAAATCAGACATCTCTTCTCAGAGATAGGCATATGTTTGGATCTGTAAATTTGATCAATAAAACATCTACTCTTAGAGATAACATTATTACAATTGTATTGTTTTTATTTCTTGAATTATATTTCAACTAAAACTTATATGTTTTGGATCAGTGGTATTATAGTGGTTTGTCTTTAGAGTGTATGATCATGAGGATGAGGTCAGGGTACAAGAAGCTTGGGTGGAAAATAACAGAGCTTCCAAACTATCCACCTATTCAATCAAGATGATCTCAAATGGTGGATAACACTGAAAAATCTGATCCTTTCAATAAAATGGTGAATGAAGCCCTCCATCAACAGTAAGCATAGATGCTACAATAATTTTCCCAAATTCTCCAACAAATCTCGATGGAAAATTTTATCTTCTCATCTACACCTCCACATTTTTTTAGTGCCCCAATGCCATTCAAGGTTAAGGTGAATTTTGATATCCCTACATTTGAAGGCAAAATCAATGTTGATGCCATAAAAAACTGGATTAATCAATTGTCTTCCTAATTTTTTTGTAAATAAATTCATCGATAAAGACAAGATCACTTTTGCTCTTTTGAAAGCATCATTGTGTATCAAAAATTGGTGGGAAGTGTATAAGAAGAGATTCAGTATGGATGATATTGGCCTTGAGGTGGAACCTACCTAGGATAATTTCACAAAAACTATAAATCAAAAATACTACCCCATTGGAGCATATGATGATTTATATATAGAGTGGAAACAATTTTGCCAAGGTAAGTAATGGTCTGGTTAAGATTACACTGACTTTTTTCATTCTCTATCTATGATATTAGGCATCCAAGAAAGTGAGAAACACAAGGTTCTAAAATATAATAGTGGACTACAATGGTATATGTTGATGGCTAAAATTGTGCTCGATTTTTACCAATCAACAATGGGAAGTTTCAAACTATGGGACAATATGGCTTGAAACAACCTCTAGATTTTAGAGAAGCTGGTCTCTTCTTTTGTATTGGTTGTTGGGGAAAAGGAATAGGAGACTAAACATAAATGCAAAATGTATTAATTGAAACCTAACTATTGCAATGCACCTGAGTGTAATCCTAATCGTAACCTGAGCACAGTGAGACTATTATAGGATTCAATTACATTTAAGAGTAGACAAGTGCATGATCAATGTAAAAGATTAGAATAATAGAAACAAAGACTAACAACAAGGAGTTCTTTCGCTGAGACATAGAGAATGTCAACAAAGGCATAGTTTTCAATCTTCTTAATAAAATTTTCCAGTCACATAAGTGGTGCAGAAGTCATGTACAGTCATGTAAACCATCCAACTCAAGAAAATGAGACAAAAGTGCATGACATTCTTGATCACAACTATAGAAAATCTACAGTATAGACTACTTTGCAAATGACACAGATAACACCAACCAAGGCACGAAGCTCAAATTTCCTTCATTCAGCCACATAAAGGGCACAGAAACATGCATAATTATATCAACTTTATAACTCAATAGAATTTAGACAAGAGAAAATGATGTTACTAGTCAAAACATTAGAAAGTCTAAAACTATGAGAAAATTCTCCCCCTTCTGATTTTACAATTCCTCTTATATAGCCTTGGATGTCTCTTTCCATCACTTTCTTTCCCATGCAATTCCACTCTGTCCTTCACTCACAGGCGAAAAAATAGACGGCACCTTCAATGCTTTGGGGGCTCTAAAAATCTACCCGAGGAACTGTTCCATCTACTCCAATTAACTCCAACCGATTTTCCCTCCATTTCACTTTGGGGTAATGGATACACGGAACCCTCTATTATGTTGAAAAGAGAGAGGACACTTAGTCAATTTCCTAAAAATCCTCTTGTTACTTAGAAGGCACTGGAAAATGACAATTGGTGGTTTCCACCAGATTCATCGAAGACACACGGCTCTCTCTACTTCTCTTTGGCTATGTTATAGTATCACTCGAGACACATATCAGGCTCTTACAGATGGTGACACTTGGTATTTTCCACAGACTTTTGAAGTAACACCTGAGGCCCACCACAATATTTATTTGGTAATGAAGCTCAAAGATGGTCTCTAGGAAGCTGACGTGTGCTGACCTCCACTGCTCCTGGGAAGATACGTGGTATCTTAAACTTCTCCTACTAGGGGTATGTGGCACCTTCCATTTTTTATGGGGATGGATTATAAAGGGACTCAGAGAGTGACACTTCGAAGCCTCCTCTACTTCTTTAAAAGGTGGTTTAGGTCCTTTCGTGACTGCCACTTGGCACTTTTTGCCTTTCTACTACTTAGCCTTTCAAAAACCTTTGCTGAAAAATAGAATGAATGCGAGTGCTGATATGAGAATTGGATGCCGACACGTGGTGACTTCCACTGAGTTGTTATTAGGTATGTGGCATGATCCATGGTCCTTTGGAAAGTTATGAAAAATGCCTCACACGATGCTAGTTTGTTGGCCCCATGTTTCAGAGAGTGACACTTAGCAGCATTCGCTTAGATTCAAACATTTAGGCAAAATTAAATAAAAGAAACAAAAGCAGAGAAAGAGGACTTACACTCAGATAGTGACACTTGGTAGCCTTTGTTGCACTTTGACACCTAGATGAAAAA
This sequence comes from Torreya grandis, assembly GCA_037957365.1. Classification (NCBI taxonomy): domain Eukaryota; kingdom Viridiplantae; phylum Streptophyta; class Pinopsida; order Cupressales; family Taxaceae; genus Torreya; species Torreya grandis. The sequence goes on along the minus strand of JARHVA010000559.1, from coordinate 110,377 downwards.
TGAACACGTGCTCTACTCTAAATCTGCTACTACGACCAAGGTATATGGGAACAAAAACTGTAGTGCTCGACTGAAACTTTGAATGTAACATAGAGTAAAAATTTACTCAATAGTTAATGGCGACCCTTAGGAATTTTAAGCCTACTCAAAAAGAAAACTCCACCTCCCACTAGATCAAAATTGTGAAAATTATAGCTTCAAAAGAGCCGTCGACGTTTATTTAAAAGCAAAGTGGGAAAACAATGGAAAAACGATGTGAGAAAGGGAAACTATTTAACTATAATACATTAGAGATCCAATTCAATTGAAATGTTTCAAATAGATTCCATTTATAGGAATCTCCTTAGGTTTCCCTTCTATTGACTCTAGTTTGAAATAATTCTTCTGCTTGCATGCGTGAATTCTATATGGGCCAGTCTAGAGCGCTTCAAATTTGGTATGCTGACCTGGTTTGGTATCCCTTGCATCCAATTTCAAAACAATCAAGCCCACTTCAAAATTAGGATTCAAAGTCCTTTTATCAAAACAATCCTTAACCATTCCTTGATGCTTGATCAATGAATTATGGGCTATACCCCTCTTTTCTGTCAGGATCTTTCTCCACCAATTATAGCACATATGATTACTTATTGTATTAACAACTAAGCATGGAATTTAACTAGAATCAATAAGTAACTAGAAATATGAAACAACACAGGATATGAGAGACAATACACAATTGTATTAATAATCACTTAGAAGAAAATACAATAAAGAAGATGCCACTTCTTCCACTTCAAAGGCTCGCCACACCTCAAGACCTTCTTCCCTCTCTCTCTCGGTCCCAACAATCAACTCCAATATAGAATTGATGTTCACCTCCACCAGTCAGTAACACGCTGCTAGTACACCAAGCACACAACTGTACTCCAAGTAGATATACTCTCTGCTGCTACCTACAAATCACTAGACCTTACTCACCATTGTAGATCTCCAAAAGAAGCCACACACACCTGCTGACCAAGATCATACATATACGAAGAACCCTTCTGATTCTCCAAACCAGCACCCACTCTTGGTACTGTGGCACTAAGAGGAACACACCATTGCTCTCTTCTCTCAGAAGGAGCTAATTTAGCTCTCTGACTCTCTAGCACACTTTTACAATACAGCCTATGAGTCTATTATATAGATCTCATGCTTACAATAATTAGACTATCCTAATTACAATAATTAGACACGTAACTCAAGACTATAATTAGCCTTTACATGCAAATTCTTGGTTCAACGAACTAACTGTCTGTGCAACGAATAGTTCTAGAACTACCACAGGCGACCGACATCGGTCCCTATTTGCCTGGAGGTGACCAACATCAGCCGACCTTTTGTCAATGCCAGTTGTCTTCAGCTCACACCTGCCGATGTCGGTTGCCTTCTGCACTGCACTCCACCGACGCCAGTCTCCCTAGAACTCAGCAACCTCCTCCATGTTTGCACCAGTTGAATCTTTTAGGTCCACATCCTAACAATCTCCCACTTGGAGATAAACAACTGCAACTGTACCTGTACCTATACACCATCTAATTTTATTCCCTAGCTTGTATCCCTCTTCAAGCTCAAACCTAAAGACCAACCACCACACACCTTGTGATGCTACACCTATCATCCAAGTAACCTGCCACATCTATATCTACAAACCCATGTAGAAAATAAATTGACCCTGCATAGCATGTCGACCTTCTACTGATCCCTCTAAGAATCCACTGAATTGCCCTCTAGTACTTTTTTCTCGAATTAGCTCCATACTTTCTGACAACTCCCACTGCTTCAGAAAACTTAGGTCTACACTAGACCTCATGTGATTTCAAACACTTATTCTAAGCTCTGCTTGAACTGTCCAGCCCTTGGTGTGCATACTGATTCTGCATCCTGCATCTTAAACCCTGCCAACACCTTCTTCACATCAGCTCCCACTTGAGATCAACCTATGATCTTCCATGTCTCTTATGCCAAAGAATTTCACTGCTCCAAATTCTTCCTGACATACCTCTGAACTAACCTTACCCTTAGCTCAATAAATCCTTGTATGTACAAACCTGCTAGAAAATCACCCACATACAGTAACTGGATAATGTCACGACTCATCATCCACCTGGTAAGACAAAAACAATATTTACACTGACATTGACTGAAGCCATGCTTAGTCATCCACCTATCAAACCTGTACTACTATCCTGCAGCTACCTCAAGACCATATACCTTGGTCTTCTGTCTCACGTATCCATCCACTCTCTTCTTCAACTTGGGAATCCATCCGTCTTCTAGCTGACAACTCCACCAACAAACTCCTATTTGGTTCTTCTCCAAGGACTCACACTCCTCATCCATGCCAAGCTCCCACTGTTTCTGGATTCTACCTACATTGCCTCTTCACATCTTCCTAGTTCTTGACCATCAGTAAGCAATATAAATAAGGTGAACAATGAATATGAGGTTCACTTACCCTTTCTGACCTCCATATGGCTTTTGAGACTTGTTGACAGCGTGTTGTCTGCCCACCATCCATTTCAGTGACCGATCTCAGCCATCTCCCAGTCTGCTCCCGACTGATGTCGATTCCCTGCACTGACCCTGACTATCAATGTCATTTCCCTGGCTGACGTCGGTATCCATTCTACAGATGTCAGTTCCTTTAGGACCGACGTCGGTTTTCTTGTTACTGACTTTGGTTACTATCTGACCGATGCCGGTACCTGTGTTTGCCTGTGAGTGATGACTTCTTCCCATGAGCTCCTTTTGGGTCAAAACCCTTGTCCATATCAACACAGCCCTGCTCAAAATAATTCAGTCCCCTCTGTTGATCGTTGTCTACCATCTCCTCCATAAACACCAAGGCTTTCCAGTTCTTAAACTTGTCCAAGATATCTAACCTTTGCTTAAAAACATGCATTCCCCTCCTACATATGTGACTAAGCCTACGAAGCCACATCTCTACAATAGAAGGTGAATCAGTAATATAAGTAGATAGATAAAGGATACCTACTTTCTTACCACCATCTAATTCAAGTGCATCCACTGTGAGAATTACTGTGTATCTACCATCACCCAAATTTCTTGAAGAAATTAGACTCATCTCCAAGACTGGTCCCTGCATGACTTCCTTCAACACCTGTGTGTTATCTGCCTGCAATTTTAGCTTCACTTCCCCTTCGTCAATCATTTGACAAGGCTCTCCAACCCCTAAATAAATATCTCCAAAGTCTCCAAAGACATACCCATGAAAAGATGCTCTATTTCAGGCTGCATGGAAAGAGGCAAAAGAATCTGTAAACAAAGATTCTACTTTATCCAGAGCAACCTGTGCAACATCACCTACAACATCTGCTTCTACACACTAATCTTTTACTGACCAACAATCTCCCTTTACCTGCTCTTTCTTTCCATCAATCAGACTATTTGTGCTATTCAGTTTCTTCATTCGTAGCTTACTTTCTTCTGCCATTGATATACTCTCACTCAATCTGAAACCCCTGTGAGTGACCTGTAATCAAAAACACTACCAGATCTGAACCCCCTGTTAGTCAACCCAACAAAAAGCTCTAATATCACTTGTTGGTATCATCTCTTGAACCTACAACCAGGCTCTGATACCACTTGTTGGTATCAAGCTCAAGAACCTATAACCAGGCTTTGATACCACTTGTTGGTATCAAGCTCAAGAACCTATAACTTGGCTCTGATTCCACTTGTCAAAATATTGCTCCACCAATTAGAGCACATATGATTACTTCTTGTATTAGCAACTAAACACAGAATTTAACCAGAATCAATAAATAACTAGAAATATGAAACAACATAGGATATGAGAGACAATACAGAATTGTATTAATAATCACTCAAAAGAAAATATAATAAAAAATATGCCACTTTTTCTTCCACATCAAAGGCTCACCACACCTCAAGACCTTCTTCCCTCTCTCTCTCTCGGTCCCAACAATCAACTCCAATACAGAATTGATGTTCACCTCCACCAGTCAGTAACACTCTACTAGTACACGAAGCACACAACCATACTCTAAGTAGATCTCTTGCTCTCTACTGCTACCTACAAATCACTAGACCTTACTCACCATTGTAGATCTCCAAAAGAAGCCATGCACACCTACTGACCAAGATCATACATATACAATGAACCCTTGTGATTCTCCAAACCAGCACCCACTCTTGGTACTGTGGCACTAGGAGAAACACACCATTGCTCTCTTCTCTTAGAAGGAGCTAATTTAGCTCTCTTACTCTCTAGCACACTTTTACAATATAGCCTATGAGTCTATTATATAGATCCCATGCTTACAATAATTAGACTATCCTAATTACAATAATTAGAAATGCAACTCAAGACTATAATTAGCCTTTACATGCAAACTCTCAGTTCAATGAACTAATTGTCCATGCAACAAATAGTTTTGGAACCACCATAGGTGATCGACATCGGTCCCTGTCTACCTAGAGGTGATCGACATCGGCCAACCTCCTGGTGATGCCGATTGTCTTCAGTTCACACCTGCCGATGTCGGTTGCCTTTTGTACTGCACTCTGCTGATGCTGGTCTCCCTAGAACTCAGCAACCTCCTCCATGTTTGCACTAGTTGAAGCTTTTAGCTCCACATCCTAACATTTTCATGAACTTCCAAAAGTTCTACGAGTCTGACCTGCATGAGGTCATTTTCTTCAATCTCAATTTGTTTGATCAGCTAAAGAGCAGGTATTCCAAGCTTAGGGGAATCACGACAAACTTTCCATATACCAGTTCATATGGAGACATTTTGATCACCTACTTGGGCATGATTTTATCAGCCTAGAGTGCTAAATTAAGCACTTTATGCCACTCTTTGTGATGATCATCCGCTACTCTTTTGATGAGTCTTATCAGGATCTTGTTGTTTGATTCTGCTAGACCATTACCTTGAGGATAATAGTTAGATGAACTTTTCAGATATATTCCATGTCTCAAGGTAGAGTTAGATACTTTAGACCCCAAGAATGCTTTAGCATTATCTGATATGATAGTGTGAGGAGCCCCAAAGTGAGTAGTGATACCCCCTAGAAAATATAGGATCACATTCTCTATTGCTTCCTTGAGTGGGACTACCTCGGTCCACTTGATGAAATAGTCTATGGCGGTTAATATCTATGTGTGACCCATGATAGACACTGGATTTATCATTCTAATGAATTCAAGACCCCATTGAGTAAAAGGTTCATCCACAATTATAGGACTCAGTGGCATGGCCGTGTTTCTCCTCATCCCCACATAATACTGGTAGGATTGACATTTTCTAACAAGACGATAACACTCTGCAAATAAGGTAGGCCAGAAATATCCTACCTCACTTATCTTTATGGTTGTTTTCTTTGCATAAAAATACCCCCTGATGTTCCATGATGCATTTCATGTAGTATCCTCTTGGCTTCATCCTGTTCTACATATCTTAACAATTTTCCATCATAATTTCTTCTAAAAAGGACTTGTTTAATTAAAACAAAATGAACTCCCTGTATCCTATAATATCTCCTCTTGTTGTGAGGGATTTTTCTCGAATAAATCCCATTTTTCATAAATTGAATCCTGCTTGTGACCTAGGATGCCTAATTAGCCTCTTGTAATTTTAGCACTGTCTCTTGCTCTCCTTCTGAATCTACTTCCTCAGGTAATGTCTTTTCCATCTCTTGGGTTATATATTAGCACAGCCCTTTCCCTCTGACCAGCTTGGTGGGTTTGACCTCCACATCATATTTAAGGATCTTAGTGATCTAATTGGCTCTTTTATCAATAATTTTCCCCTCCATAATGTATTCCCTGACACTTGGGTGAGCTAAAAGTATCAAAATTTTGTTCCCTGATATGATATGCCTGAATTTCTTGAGGGCTTTTACTATGGCATAGGCTTGTCTTTCCACAAAATTGTACATGGTTTCATAATATCTGAGAGTTCTTGAGAAAAAGGCTATTGGGTGCTCCCCCTCTAGCATGTCATTCTTTTGAGTCAAGATATCAACAATACTTGACTCCCCTCCATAGACATACATTACGAAGGGCATGGAAAAATTTGGGTTCTTTAGCACTGGGGATACCGAGATAGCCTTCTTGACCCCCTCAAAAGCTTGCCTTATTTTTGTAGTACACTTGAAGACCAGGTCCTTTTTTAGCAAGAGTGTCATTGGCCTAACCAAGCCTACAAAATTAGATATGAATTTACTGACAAAATTGATCTTCCCTAAAAAGGACCGGACTACCTGTTTATTGGCTAGGAGAGGTAGGTCCATTATAGCTATGATTCTGTCGACATCTATAGAAACCCATTCCTTAGACACTATGTGCCCCAACATTTTTCCCTATGGTATAGCGAAAATATATTTCTTAGGATTCAATGATATCCCAAAATCTTGACATTTTATGAACACAGATTCTAAATGACCAAAATGAACATTAGCATTTTTTGAGAAAATAGCGAGGTCGTCCAGATAGACTAGGATGACCTTATTTATAAGTTATTTGAAGGCTATATCCATCATTTATTTATAGATGGCTCTTGCATTTGATAATCTAAATGGCATCTTCGCATAGGCAAATCTTCCTCAGTTGGTAGTGAAAGTAGTTTTGTACTAGTCTTCCTCAGCTAGCCAAATCTAGTTGTATCCAGAGAAACCATCAAGTAAAGAAATCCTCTCTGATCTAGCCATAGTTTATAGAATTTGTTCCATGGAGGGCAAGGGATAGTGGTCTTTTAGAGATGCCCTATTTAAATCTCTAAAATCTACACACAGTCTTACATCTCCATTCTTTTTCCTAACTGGGACTAGATTTGATACCCAGGTTGAGTGTTTGATTGGAAATATTATTTTGGAATCTAGAAGTTTTTGTGACTCATCTACCATTAGAGGCTCGATCCTAAGATTTACTAGCCTCTATTTCTGTCTGATGGGCTTGGATCCCTCAGTCAATTCAATTGTGTGCTAGATAATGTCTCTGTTGTATCCATGAAGATCTTCATAGCTCCAAGCTATGACTCTATCATATTTTTGGCACAATTCAATTAGTCTTTTCTTCTCTCCTTGAGTTGTATAATTCCCAAATTTTAGCCTCTTCCTGTCACTCACCTCTACCTCATAGTAGTCTACTTTATTACCTAGAATCTTTTCTTTTTCAAGCTTACATCCTCTAGGTCAAATAAGTTTTCTAAGGTGATCAATCCCTTGGGGAGCTTATTAGTCCTTAGTTGTATAATCTGATCACCATATGCCTCTTCGATTTTAGTTTGCAACTGATCCATAAACTCATCTAATTATTGTAAGAAAGAGACTACCTGAGCATCATTTTCAAACACCTACCAATTTTCATCATTGTTTGGGATGGTCAATCTCACTATAACTTTTAGTGACTCATTGTTAACCAATATGCCAGTTGCTGGGTTAAACCGAGAGCCAATCTGAGCCATCCTATCAGGCCTCAAAATTTTGACTTCTAGGGATTATCTCAATATTAAAAGCTTCAAAATATTCTATCAAATCCCAGATCCTATGCTTGTAGGATCTCATTCTCACATTTTTGGTTGCTGCCTTTCCCCTAATTTGCTTCACTACTAATTGTCAATCTCCTCTCACTCTTGGGTTCTTTATCCCTTTTTTATTGGCCAACAAGAGCACATGTACTAAAGATTCATATTCTACATCATTATTAGTGCAAGGAAATTGGAATTGGATAGCCCTTAAAATCTTATAACCATTTGTAGTAGTAAGACAAATTCTCACTCCAGCACCATAATTACTTCTAGCCCCATCAAAATTCAAAGTCCAGACTTCTGAATCTTGAGCAGTAGGTGCCTCTTTCCTTATAAAATTTGGGATCACCTAATCCTCATCAAAAATGACATACATTCCCAAACCAGTAGAGTCATAGTTCCCATATGGGTCTTTATGCATCATAGCCAACAACTAGTTGTTTTCTTCTTCTTGATCATGTTTAGTCCAGTCTCCTAGTTCTTCGACAAAATTTCTTTATTCTTTATTAAACATGGCATGATATTCTTCTAATCTTGTTGTTAGTTCATTGGTGATGTGGTCTTTAGATAGTGGTTCAGATAAAATTTTCATCTTTGAACCGTAACTGGTTCTCAAGATGAGGTGAAACTAGTCAAGAGACATATATCCTCCTATTTTTGCTGTAAAGTCTCTAGATAGACATAAACCAGAGAGGGGAGGTATATCTGTGACAACTATATCTTGGTTGACTATTATGTTGGGACATGTGTATAACTACAAGGGGAGTTGTTTAATTCTCCCTATGGTTTGTACTATTTTACCATCTAGCTGCATAACTCCCTTTACAAGGGGTTCATATTTTATTTTCAAAGCGTCAGCTATTTGCTTGGGCATCACAATTGTACTAGATCCCAAATCTATCAATGCATTATGCAAGAGTTTCTTTCCAACTATTAGAGTCAAATAGAAAGGCTCTGGATTGGATTTACTTACACATGTTGCATTGGTCACGAAGGCTGTCATCATTAGAAGAACTATATCTTTGAGTATTTCCTTTTCAGCATGTCCTTCCTTGGTAATAGCACCTTCGAGCACTACTTGCCCTTGCATAGCTTCTTGCAGTAGTGTCTTTTGCTCAAGAATAGCCAAGATATCCCATATAGATACTTGTGTTGGAGTCCTCTTTAATTGGTCCACTACATTGATTGGTCCCATAGACTGAGATTTATGGTAATAGGGATACCTTGTTTTTTATTGAACCTGGACAGGGATCCCTTGATCTTGTACTGGTTGAAACTCTTCTTTTCTAACAACAACACTCCTTTGCCCCTGAGATGGAGGACTATTTTTGACTTGACTACTCATAATCTCAGGCTGTTCCACCATCTTCCTTTTTGACCTAGTGTAATAATTAGATTGCACTACTGGCCTCTGGGAGGTAGATGCTTTGTTCAAGAAAACTACTTATTCATCCTCAACCAATGAAAAAAGCATGTTCAGGGGCTATTTCCTCCTCTTGTTGCAAAGACATTCTTTGCATCTAAGCCACTATAACTGAGTTTGCATACCAGGAGACTGGTAGGCTTGATTGTTACTGGTATTGGCAAACTGACCATCTATTCTTCTCTACTCAGCCACCTTTTGTTGTAGATTACCAATTAGGACAATCTCTGGGTGTGTGAGCATCATTGCAAGGGAAACACCAAGCATTAGTATCATCCACATAATTATTCTGACCTGGAACCATCTCCCTATTTGAGTTGGGAGGAAGGGTCTGTGAGGGTGTGGGAACTGCAACTAATTGATTTGTTGGTTGGTTTGCCTTGGAGGGCCTTAATATTGGTTTGGTTGGGATGAAAACCTGTTTCCTTGATAGCCTTGATAAGGAGTCTTAGGGAAAGTATTCTACTTCCTCTTTATATTAATCAACTCATTAGAGAATGTCTTTAGCATATTCTTGATATCATCCATCTCAGATGACTAAGCAGGGACCGGTTGCTTCACAGATGATGGGGGATAAGTATACATAGACACATGTAGGCTTACAGCTTTAGGAACTTGTTGAAGTAAGGGCAAGGTAATTTCTGGGAATACAGGCATGGGAGTCCTTGAAGGTAACTTTCTAGCATTAATTAAATGATTCTCAGCTCTGACCGCAAGGTCATAAGCCACTGATAAAGTGTGTCCTCCTAGTGACTGAATCATAATAGATATATCTAAATTTAAAGCCTTGAGATAGAATAATATGGCCATACTATGTAGGGTTTTAGCTGCAACAGAGATTTTGTCCCATGTGTTTTAGAATCTGGTGTTGAAGTCAGTCATGTCCTCTTGTGGTCCCCTTTGAATGGTGATGAACTACAGTAATAAAGAAGACTTATCACCCTTCTCTAAAAACCTTTCAAAGAATGGATTTCTGAGCTGGTCCCATGTAGATATGGTATTTGGGGTCATAGATTGATACCACTCTAAATCCTTCCCTTTGAATGAGGCTGCTAACAACCTTAGGGCCACATTTTGCTCTGTGACACCATATATGGCACAAACATCTGATACATCTTGAAGATGTTTTGTGGGTGTTTTTGAGTTTTGCCCACTAGAATTGGGTAGATCTTTTAGAGCATTTATTGGGATAGGATCCCAAACAGCTGGTGGTGTTAGAAGGATTAAGGGGTTACCAATGTTCTAGCTTGCATTATTTTTTGGGGGCACATGGCCTACCATGTTTGGTATTGGTACAAACTAGTTAGCTCTTCTTATTGGACTAATTACTAGAGGTGGTAAAAGAATACCTATATTTATAGCAGATTATGATTTAGTTACTGGTCTATAGCTCTAACTCCTCATAGCTCTCTGGCTCATGCGGTCTTGAAAGAAACTTCAAGACTGGTCCCATCGAGCGTGCCAAAAATTGTTGATGGATAAAATTGTGCTTGATCCTTACCAATCAATAATGGGAAGTTTCAAACTGTGGGATAATGTAGCTTGAAACAACCTCTAGATTTTAGAGAAGCTAGTCTCTTATTTTGTATAGGGTGCTGGGGAAAAGGGATAGGAGACTAAACAAAAATGCAAAATGCAGGAATTAAAACCTAACTATGGTGATGTGCCTAAGTGTAATCCTAATCCTAACCTAAGCACAGTGAGACTATTATAGGATTCAATTACATTTAAGAGTAGACAAGTGCATGATCAATGTAAAAGATTGGAATAATAGAAATAGAGGCTCACAACAGCGAGTTCTTTCATTGAGACACAAAGAATATCAATAAATACATAGTGTTTAATCTTCTTAATAGATTTTTTCAATCACATAAGAGGCACAAAAGTCACGTACAATTATGTAAACCTTCCAACTTAGGAAAATGAGACAAAAGAAAATGACATTCTTAATCACAACTACAAAAAATCTACAGTATATACTACTTTGCAAATGACACAGATAACACCAACCAAGGCATGGAGCTCAAATTTTCTTAATTCATTCAGCCAGATAAAGGGCACAGAAACATGCATGGTTATATCAAGTTTATAACTCAAGAAAATTGAGACAAGAGAAAATGATGTTACTTGTCAAAACTTTAGAAATTATAAAACTATGAGAAAATCCCCCCCTTTTGATTTTACAATTCCTCTTATATAGCCTCGGATGTCTCTTTCCATTACTTTCTTTCTTACGCAATTCCACTCCATCCTTCACTCATAGGGGATAAAATAGATGACACCTTCAATGCTTTGTGGGCTCCAAAAATCTACCCAAGGAACTATTCCATCTACTCCAATTAACTCCAGTTGATTTTCCTTCCATTTCACTTTGTGGCAACGGATACATGAAACCCTCTGTTATGTTGAAATGAGAGAGGACACTCAATCAATTTCTTGAAAATCCTCTTGTTACTTATAAGGCACCTAAAAATAACACTTGGCTCTTTCCGCTAGATTCATCAAAGACACACAGCTCTCTCCACTTCTCTTTGGTTGTGTTGTGGTATCACTCGAGACACATATTAGGCTCTTATGGATGGTGACACTTGGCAGTTTCCATAGACTTTTGAAGTAACACGTAAGGTGCACCATAATATTTATTCAATAATGAAGCTCAAAGATGGTCTCTCAGAAGCTGACGTGTGGCGACCTCTACTACTCCTAGGAAGATACATGGTATCTTCTGCTTCTCCTACTATGGGTATGTGGCGCCTTCTGCTTTTTCTAGGGATGGAGTAGAAAGGGACTCAAAGAGTGACACTTAGTAGCTTCTGTTGTTTCTTTAAAAGGTGGTTCAGGTCCTTCCATCACTGCCACCTGGTGCTTTATGCCTTTTTACTACTTAGCCTTTCAAAAACTTTTGCTGAGAAATAGAATGAATGCGGGTGGTGATACGAGACTTGGATGCCGACATGTGGTGGTTTTCATTGACTTGCTATTAGGTATGTGGAACGATCTCTAGTCCTCTGGAAAGTTATAAAAATGCCTTGAATGATGCTAGTTGGCCAGCCCCATGTTTCAGAGAGTGACACTTGGTGGCATCCTCTTGGATTCAAACATTTAGGCAAAATGAAATAAAAGAAACAAAAGCGAAGAAAGAGGAACCACACACAGATAGTGACACTTGGTAGCCTCCACTACACTTTGACACCTAGATGAAAAATGAACCTATGCTCTACTCCAAATCTACTGCTACGACCAAGGTATACGGGAACCAAAATTGCAGTGCTCGACTAAAAATTTGAATGCAACATAGAGTAACAATTTACTCTATAGTATATATAGGGGTAGATGAAACTCTTCAATTGAGAAACCCTCAGTGAGGCATACAAGCTCGTGGTGAAGATAACATGGAAGAATGATACAAAGAGTCAACCTACAAAATGTAAGTGATAAAGAAGGTCAAAAACAAAGATGAAATTGGATTCAAAATGAATGGAAAACTAGTAAATGGTATGATTAGCACAAATCTAGAATGCACTCTATAGAAGAATGTCAAGCCATCAAGTCCCTTCTTTTTAATTAATAATCCTCAACATATACTACTCTACCTCATACCCACCCTATAGTCAAATAGGATGAAGAAGAGATTGTAGATTTTGAGCTCAATGCCATAATTAATTCATCATGGACCCATGAAGAGAGGCCAGATGACAAGGAAAGGTTGTTTCACTCTAAGTTCTAGGTCAAAGGCAATCCTCTACATTTCATTCTTAATAGTGGGATTCAAAAGAATTTAATCTTTGCTAATGTTTTGAAAATATGAAATTTTTTCATGAACCCTCACCCAAATCCATGTAGTATTGGATGGTTGAGTCTAAGGATAAACCTTTGTGTCACCCACCAATGTCTTCTCTCATATGCAATAAAACCTTTCCAAGATGAGGTCTTATATGATGTAGTCAATCTAGATGTTTGTGATGTACTCTTTGGTTATCCATTCATGTATGATCAACATGGCATCTCTAAATAAAAAAATAAAAGGATCACCCTCACTCTTGAAACATGATGCTACAAGGTACTAGAGGTACAACCTTCTACATCTGTCTCCTTGATTAGTGCTAAGAAATCTATTCTCATGGTGGTCAAGCCATAAGAATCTAAAAAGGCCAATGTTATAGCCTTGATTACATAAAAAACACAATAATAGAAGCAAATAGATACTAAGCTAAAGAAGTTAATGGCCTTTTATCCACAAACTGATGGTCAGATAGAAATGGTGAATAATTAGGCCATGTAGAGCTCCATAAAGCAAGTCTATTACAATTATGGATCATAAATAAAATCAAAATAAAACTTCCACACTTGATGAAAAATCTTTATGTAATAGGGACCATTTATTTTAAATGAGTGAGGAATGATCCTTATAATAATTTAGGTGACAATTCAGGTGACAGTTCTACCCTTATTGGTGGTAGAACATTAAAGAGCCATAACTTTTGCACAGTGGCTCTATTTGACTCCCAATTTGAATCATTCAAAATCTAAAAATGAGGGAAACACCATGAGATGGTATAGAGATCCACTCAGTGCATTTTTTTCTTTAAAAACTAAATGGAATTACTCTAAATTTCAATTTTAGTAGTGCAGTCTAAAAAATAGTAATTTTCTAAAAATAATAATTACTCAAATTTTATATTGTTGTAAATCATGGAAGTCAAACCACATAATCTCCATCGAGATTGGTGACCTTAGACATCCTCCTCCTAGCATAAAAATATGTATAAATAAACATGTAACCCTAAATGGAAATCAAATATCTCTTCTTAGAGATAGGCATATGTTTGGGTCTGCAAATTTGATCAATAAAATATCTCTTCTCATAGATAACATTATTACATTTATGTTGTTCTTATTTATTAAATTATATTTCAACAAAAGATTTTAAGTTTTAGATCTATGGTATCAGATTAGTTTCTCTTCATAGTCTTTGATCTCAAGGATGAGGTCAGGGTACAAGAAGCTTGGATAGAAAATAATAGACCTTCCAAACTATCCACCTATTCGCTCTAAATGACATCAAATATCAGACAATACCAAGAAATTTTATCCTTTTAAAGAAATGGTGAATGAATCCCTCCATCGGCAACAAGCATAGATACTACAATAATTAACCTAAATTATCCAATTAATCTTGATGGGAAATTGTGACTTCTCATTTGCACCCCCACATCCTTTCAGTACCCTAGCACCCTTCAAGGTTCAGGTGAATTTTGATATCCCTACATTTTAAGGAAAAATCAATGTTGATATATTAGAAAATTAGTTAGATCAGTTATATTCCTATTTTTATATAAATAAATTCACTAATAAAGAGAAGATCACTTTTAATCTATTGAAAGCATCATTGCCTATCAAAAATTAGTGGGAAGTGTACAAGAAGAGATTTAATATCGATGATATTGGCCTTGAGATAGAACCTACCTAGGATGATTTCATAGAAGTTTTAAAGGAAGAATACTACCCTATTAGAGCGTATGATGATCTAGTTATAGAGTGGCAACAACTTTACCAAGGTAAGGAATATTCTGTTGAAGATTACACTGACATTTTTCATTCTCTATCTATGAGATTAGGCATCCAAGAAAGTGAGAAAAATAATTTTTTCAAATATCATGGTGGACTACAATGGTATATACAGGGAGAGATGGAACTCTTCAATCTGGAAACCCTCAGTGAGGCACACAAGTTTGTGGTGAAGATTGAGTAGAAGTATGGAAGAATGAATATAAAGAGTAAGCTTAAAAAATGGAAAAGTGACAAAGAAGGTCAAACAAGAGGCTAAAATTGGAAGTAAAAGGAAGAGAAATTTGAGAAATGTTGTGACTACCACAAATTGAAAATGCACTCAGAAGAAAAATATCAAGCCATTAACTCCCTACTTTCTCAATCACAATCCTCAACATCTACTACTCTACCTCATACACACCCTACAGTTAAAGATGATGAAGAAGAGATTATAGATGTTGAGATCAATGCCATCATTTCTTCATCAAGGACCCATGAGGAGAGCCCAAAAGTCAAGGAAAGGTTGTTTCACTCTAAGTTATGGGTTAAAGATAAGCTTCTGTATTTCATTCTTGATAGTGAGAGTCAAAAGAATTTAATCTCTAATAATGTTGTGAAAATATTAAATTTGTCCCTGAAGCCTCACCTAAAGCCATACAGTATTAGATGGTTGAGTCTAAGGAGAAACCTCTATGTCACACACTAATGTCTTCTCTCATATGTAATAAAACATTTCCAAGATGAGGTCTTATGTGATGTGGTCAATCTAGATGTTTATGATGTACACTTTGGTTAGCCATTCATGTATGATTGACATGTCATATATTAATCAATAACTTGAAGGATCACCCTCATTCTTGGAACATGGTGCAAGAGGATACCAGAGTACCACCTTCTACATTTATGTCCCTGTTAGTGCCAAGAATTTTGTTCTCATAGTGTTAAAGCCACAAGAATCTTAAAAGGTCATTGTTATAAACCTAAATACATAAACAACATAAAAATAGAAGTAAATAGATACAAAGCTAAATAAGTTAATGGCCTTCCATCTACAGACTGATGGTCAAATAGAAATGGTGAACAATTAGGCCTACACAACTCCATAAAGCATAGTCTATTACAAGTATGTATCAAGAATCAAATCAAAATACAATTTACAAACTTGATTAAAAATATTGATGAAATTGGAACCATTTATTTTCAAGGAGGGAGGGATGATCCCTTAAATATTTTAGGTGACAATTTAAGCAATTGTTCTACTTCAATTGATGGTAGAAATTTTAGGAGCCATAACTTTTGCACCATAGCTCCGTTTGACTCTTTGTTTAAACCGTTAGAAATCTACGAATGAATAAAAAATCATGAGATGGAATATAGATCCACTTGATGGATTTTGTTCCTAAAAATTCAAATGAAAGTGCCCCAAATTTTAATTTTAGTAGTTCAGTCTAAAAAATAGTATGTCTATAATAATAGTAATTCCTCAATTTATATATTGTTTTAAATCATGAAAGTTAACCCACTTAATCTTCTTCAATATTGGTGACCTTCTGCATCCTCCTTATACCTTAAAAATATATATAAATGAATATGTAACCTGAAATGGAAATTAGACATCTCTTCTTAGAGATAGGTATATGTTTGGGTCTGTAAATTTGATTAATAAAACATTTCTTCTCAAAGATAGAATTATTACAAGTGTGTTGTTCTTATTTCTTAAATTATATTTGAAATAATTTTTCTAAATTTTGTATTAGTTGTATCGAAGTGGTTTGTCTTGAGAGTATATGATCTCAAGGATGAGGTCAGGCTACAAGAAGCTTAGGTGGAAAAAAATAGAACTTCAAAACTATCCACATATTCATTCCAAATGACCTCAAATGGTAGATAACATTGAGACATCAGATCCTTTCAAGGAAATGGTAAATAAAGTCTTACATCAATAGTAAGTTTAGATTCTATAAAAATTCATACAAATTCCCTAACAAATCTTGATTGGAAATTTTGGCTCCTCATCTGCACCCCCACATTCTTTCAGTACCCCAACACCCTTCAAGGTTTATGTGAATTTTGATATCACTACATTTCAAAGCAAAATCAAAACTGATGCAGTAAAAAATTAGTTAGATCAACTGTCTTCCTACTTTTTTGTAAATAAATTCATCAATAAAGATAAGATCACTTTTGCTCTTTTGAAAGCATCATTGCCTATAAAAAATTGGTGGAAATTGTAAAAGAAGAGATTTAGTATGGATAATATTGGCCTTGAGGTGGAACCTACATGATACAATTTTATAGAAGCTATAAAGGAAGAATACTACCCCATTGGAGCATATGATGATCTATATATAGAGTGGAAACACCTTCACCAAGGTAAGGAACAATCTATTCAGGATTACACTGATATTTCTCATTCTCTATCTATGATATTAGGCATCTATAAAAGTGAGAAAGATAAGGTTCTCAAATATCATGGTGGACTAAAATGGTATATACAAAGGGAGATTGAATTATTCAATCTAAAAACCCTCGGTGAGGCATATAAGTTCACAATGAAGATTGAGCAGAAGCATGGATGAATGAATACAAAGAGTCAGCCTATAAAATATAAAAGTGACAAAGAAGGTCAAACACGAGACCAAAATTAGAATCAAAAATAAGGAAAAACTAAGAAATGGTGTGATAACCACAAATAAGGAACGCACTTCAAAGAAGAATGTTGAGTTATCAAGTCCCTATTTTCTTAGTCACAATCCTCAACATCTATTACTCTACCTCATACACACCCTATAGCTTAAGAGGATAAAGAAGATATTATAGATACCAAACTTGATGTCATCATTTTATCATCATAGACACATGAGGAGAGGCTATATGAAAAGGAAAGGTTGTTTCACTCTAAGTTATGGGTTAAAGGTAAGCCTCTGCATTTCATTATTGATAGTGGGAGTTAAAAAAATTTAACCTCTACTAATGTTAAGAAAAGCCTAAATTTATTAATGAAGCCTCACTGAAAGCCATATGGTATTAGATGGTTGTGTCTAGGGAGAAACCTCTATGTCACCCACCAATGTCTCCTCTCATATGTAATAAAACCTTTCAAAGATGAGGTATTATGTGATGTGGTCAATCTAGATGTTTGTGATGTACTCTTTGGTCAATCATTTATGTATGATTGACATGGCATCTAAGAATTAAGAAATTTATGGATCACCCTCACTCTTAGAACATTATTATATACAGTACTAGATGTACCACCTTCTACAACTGTCTCCCTTATTAGTGCTAAGAAATTCATTCTCATGTTGGTAAGGCCATAGGAATCCAAAAGTGCTAATGTTTCAATCTTGACTACACAAACAACACAATAATAAAATAAAATAGATACCTACATGAAGAATTTCACGGTCTTCCATCTAAGAAATGATGGTCAAACAAAAATGATGAATAATTAAGCTTGGTATAGCACCATAAAGTGTAGCTCCACAAAGCACAGTCCATTACAAGTATGCATCAAGAATCAATTCAAAATACAACTTCTACACTTGATGATGAATAATGATGCAATGCGGACCATTGCTTGTCAAGAAGGTAGGAATGATCTGAGTAATATTTCAGTCGATAATTCAAGCGATGGTTCTACCCCAATTGGTGGCATAACTTCTAGGAGCCATAATTTTTACACCTTAGCTCTGTTTGACTCTCTATTTAAACAGTTGGAAAGCTAAGAATGAGGGGAACACCATGAGATAGCATGGATATTTTCTCAATAGGTTTTCACCCTCAAAAACCAAACAGAAATTCTTTAATTTTTAATTTTAGTAGTATAGGATAAAAAATACTAAGTTTCTAATAATAGTAATTCTTCAAATTATATATTGTTGTAAATCATTAAAGTTAAATCACTTAATATCTCTAAATATTGGTGACCTTCAACATCATCTTCGTACCTTAAAAATGTGTATAAATTAATGTGTAACCCTAAATGGAAATTAGACATCTCTTCTCAGATATAGACATATGTTTAGGTCTGTAAGTTTGATCAATAAAACATTTCTTCTCAGAGATAACATTATTACAATTATGTTGTTCTTATTTCTTGAATTATCTTTCAACTAAAGTCTCTAAGTTCTAGATCAATGGTATCAAAGTGATTTTCTTTTAGAGTGTATGATCCCAAAGATGAGGTCAGGCCACAAGAAGCTTGGGTGGAAAAAAATAGAGCTTCCAAGCTATCCACCTATTTACTCCAAATGACCTCAAATGGTGGGTAACATTGAGACATCTGATCCTTTCAAGCACAAATTGAATGAATCCATCCATCAACATCAAGCATAGATGCTACAAAATTTTTCCCAAAATTTCTATCAAATCTTGAGGGAAAATTTTGGCTCCTTATCTTCACCCTCATGTCCTTTTAGTGCCCCAACACATTTTGAAGTTTAGGTGAATTTTGTTATCCCTATATTTGAAGGCAAATTCAATACTGATGTAGTAAATAATTGATTAGATCAATTGTCTTCTTATTTTTCTATAAATAAATTCACCGATAAAGACAAGTTTACTTTTGCTCTTTTGAAAGCATCATTCCCTATTAAAAATTAGTGGGAAGTGTATAAGAAGATATTTAGTATTGATGATATAGGCCTTGAGGTGGGACCTACCTAGGATGATTTCATAGATGCTGTAAAGGAAGAATACTACCCCATTGGAGCATATGATGATCTATATATAGAGTGGAAACAACTTCACTAAGGTAAAGAATAGTCTGTTCAAGATTACACTAACATTTTTCATTCTCTATCTACGATATTATGCATCCAAGAAAGTAATTAACATAAGGTTATCAAATATCATGGGGAACTACAATAGTATATATGGGGGGAGATGGAATTCTTCAAACCAAAAACCTTTGATGAGGCATACATGTTCATGGTAAAGATTTAGTAGAAGCATGGAAGAATGAATAAAAAGAGTTAGCCTACAAAATGGAAAAGTGACAAAGAAGGTCAAACACGAGATCAAAACTAGAAGCAAAAGGAAGGGAAAATTGGGAAATGATGTGATTACCATAAATATGGATGCACTCCAAAGAAGAATGTCAAGCCATCAAGTCCTTGCTTTTTGAGTCCTAATCCTCAACATTTATTTATGTTTTTTCATAGATGAGGAAGAACTTTGATGCGTAAAGTAATATTTAGAATGCTAGTTGTGACACTATTTCAAATTTATTCATTATTCATAGATGTCAAATTTATTTATTTATTAATCATGATCATGATTTTTAAATTTAAATTTTTTATTTTTTATAAAAATGTATGGTTACATAATTTTTTGTTGAGAAATAAATATTCACCAAACATTCATCCATGTATGTTTTTAATAAGTATATATATTGGTATGAAGTTGACAATGTTTGTAAGAGGGTTGTAGATAGTGAAACCACTAGTGGGGGTGGGATTCCCACTGGGTCGAGACATGTAATTTTATTGTGGTTGTTTCTCTCTTAACCATGGTAAATCTAATAAAATTAAATTTTTTTCACAAATAATATACACTTGACCACTTGATATCCATTATTATTTTTATTCACATTTACAAAATAATAACATTTACTTATAATAATTAATTTTTGAGAAACAACATTTTACCTTACAATAATATGTTGATGGAAAAATGATAGTGAATAGCTACCATACACATCTCAATTTGCTCATAAGTTAGATGAACAAAAACCTATAAGTGTACTTTTTTTTTCTTTTTCTTTTTTGATATCTGAGGTATCTCAAGTCGATTGGCATTAACACTAATAAAGATGCAGTGATCTGGTACACATAATAATGTGTGAATGCATGATGAGCCC
>JARHVA010000559.1:0-82500 GCA_037957365.1 Torreya grandis | reverse complement strand
GAGAAGTTATTCTTTCATTATTAATATTCAAAAAAAAAAACGTCTTAATATAATTTCTCTAATAATATTGGTTTATCATTTTATTATTCCTTTATGTTGATTTTTTTGCTAATTATCGTGAGTTGTGATTTTTATTAAGAAAAACTTTTTAAAAAGTATGAATGATGATCCAAAACACCAATAAATTGGACATAATTATTCCAAAAAATTAATATATATTTTTTAAAATTTAATAATTATTAAATTCTATTATACATATTATATTTTTTTAACAATATCAAATTATTTTATAAAAAATTAATAAAAATATTGTAAATAATTATCTAAAACATGAGTAAATAAAAAAGCACCAACCATTATTCTTAAAAGAAACCATATTATATTTATATTTATATAAATAATATGTTTTAAGCTTTTATAATTATTAAATTCTATGATATATGTTATACTATTTTTGAAAATAATAATATCAAATCGTTTTGTGTTCCTCATCCTCTTAGTATTCCAGGTTTTTTTACAATAAAATGGTGGCTTCGTGTGGTGTACGATATCATTTCCCTCCCACGAAGAAAGATGAACCACAATAAACCGAGGCAGATTAAACGGATGGAAAGACGTTCATCAATATTAAAACTTTTAAACGATAGAGAAATCTCTTCTTCCTGCGGAGGGAACTTGAGATACGAAAGAGGCGCTAAATCCTTTGTTCTGATGCAGAATCCTTTTGATTTTGAAGAAATCAATACTAGTGCCGCAGCCACCATTTCTGATTCTCGTTCACACGTAGTTCATCAGATTCTTACCGTGCACGAACTCCTCATTGTCGTTTGGGAGTCTGGAAAATGCGCTGTATTTCTTTCCAAAGACAAATAATTTTTTAGACTGCATGACCAAATTCTGGATGCAATATACAATGTACACACTGACTCTTTGATCCTTATTATTTTGAAAATAGTGAGACGAGTTAAGATTACGGAGTCTCATTGCGGTCAATCAAGATTCAATATATTCGACATGGAAGATTGGATGAAGGGGTAACTCTCTTCCGGACAGAAGATGTGATTACATATTGTGATTTTGACGTGCCAAATTGCCGAGGTAGGATCTATGTTCAAAATGAACAAAAGCTGTTCAAAGTATTCGAACTGATAAACTATCCACAACTCTTCACAGTCAGAAAAGGTTCCCATTCCCCATTGAGTTTCAGATTCCAAAGCCCTGGAAATTCCGAAATGGTGATGTTCAACACGAGAGATAAGAAATTCAAATTAATTGGAGTTAATTTCTCCCACCTCCCTCCTTTTGTCATGCAAGCAGTTAAACATTCAGTTGAACAATCAGTTAGTAAACTGACAGTGGAACAATCAGTTAGTATACTGACAGTTGAGCATTCAGTTAGTTAACTGAAAATTAGATATTAGTTATTTTGCATGTAAAGACTAAAATTAGTCTTGAGTTTGTTTTTCTAATTATTGTATGGATTCAAATCTATTTAAAGACGCTTGGGTGCATCATTGTAAGCAAGGAAAATTGAAGATCAATAAAATCTCTTTTCTTCAAGAATTTGCAGTAGCAATTGGATTCTTTCTTGTTTATTTGTTTGAGTTCTTGTTTTGTATGCTCTCTATATTGTGACAAATTGGTATCAGAGCTTGGTAAGAATTTGTGCGGCAGAAGCACAAAGGGAAGCAGAGATTGCAGAAGTGCACAGTCAGCAAAAGTGCACAGCAGCCGCAGTCAGAGAGTGAAGGAAGAGCTAGTAGGGAGCGCAGAGACCGACATCGGCCGACTCCAAGACCAACATTAGTAGTATAACCGACGTCGACAGTATTAGTGATCCACATCAGGAGTTTAACCGACGTCAGTAGTATTAGTGACCGACATCGACAGTTTAACCGATGTCGATAGTATTAATGACTGACATCGGTAGTTTAATTGACATCGGCAGTATTAGTGACCGATCGCGGCAGTTTTAACCGTCATCAGTGACTGTGTTTCATAAACAACAACCAAAAAGTCATTTCAGCGTGAGAAATGGCAGCGAACAACATTATTTCACAGCGTCAAATTCTCGTTTTCAATGGTAAGAATTATGATTTTTCGGCAATTAAGATGCAAACTTTATTTTGCTCACAAGAAGTTTGAGATTTGCTAGAAAGTGGTTTTGTAGAACTACAGGACGAGGCACCCCATCTGGGATTATCTCAAGCACAAAATGACCAGCTTAAGGAGAACAGAAAGAAAGATGCAAAAGCTTTATTTATAATCCAACAGGGATTGGATGAATCTATATTTTTCAGAGTTGCAGCAGCAACAAGATCCAGAGAGGCATGAAAAATCTTGGATAATACCTATAAAGGTAATACAAAGGTAAAAATTGCTAAATTGCAATCTCTTAGGAGAACTTTTAAAAATTTGCAAATGAATGAATCAGAATCTATAGACCAGTTTATGGGTCAAGTTTTGAATATAGTAAATCAAATTAGATATAATAGAGAATCTATCATGGATCAGAAGATTATTAAAAAAGTACTCAGGTGTTTACCTAGTAAATTTGATGCTATAGTTGTAGCTATTGAGGAAATAAAGGATTTGGAACAATTATTTGTAGATGAATTAATGGGTTCTTTGTTAACACATGAATCTAGAATGAATAGGAATAATACTTCTCTTAAGAATGCTTTCAAGTCACAAGTATCAGTTGCCAGAGGAAGAGGAAGAGCCAGGTCAAGCTTCAGAGGAAGAGCCAGAGGCCGATATGGAAGGAACAATTCAGATGAAGGTGAGAACAGTAATCAAAACTACAGTAGTAGAGAAAACTACATCAATAGAGGACATGAAAACAATCACTTCCAGCAATGTTCACAGAGGTTTGATAAATCTAATGTTCAATGTTATTACTACAAGAAATATGGTCATTATTCAAGTGACTACATAAGTAAACAAGGATATGTGTACAAGCAGAATGGTAATTACACAGTGGAATCTAGTTCTAATCCAGGTGAATCTAGTTCTAATCCTAGAATCATGTTTCTTACTTGTAATGTTACTCAAGAAAAAGCTAAAGATATTTGGTTCTTAGATAGTGGATGCAGTAATCATATGACAGGAAATAAAGAATTTTTTGTTATTCTTGATGATTCTGTAAGATCAAATGTGAAATTAGGAAATAATATCATTGTAGATGTCATGGGTAAAGGTGTCATAAATGTTTTGGCCAAGAATGGTGAAAAAAAGTTTATACCTAATGTTTATTTTGTACCTAGACTAAAACATAATCTTTTGAGTATTGGACAGTTAGTGCAGAAAGGTTACAGAGTATCCTTTATGGATAATGTTTGCACAATTTTGGACAAGTTTCCAAGTGACAGGTTGATAGGAAAAGTGGAGATGACCAAGAATCGGATGTTCCCTCTTCATATTCAGTGCATCAAAGGGGAAGAGAAAGCCCACTTCAAGACCATGCAACTAAATTAGTCATGGCTATGGCACTTAAGGTATGGATACTTACATTTTGGAGGTTTAAATTTATTACAGAAAAAAAATATGGTTAAGGGTTTACCACCAATAGAACAGCCAGGAAGTTCATGTGACAGTTGTATTCTGGGAAAACAACATAGAGAGAGTTTTCCAGTAGGAGGCTCATATAGAGCTAAGGTAATATTGGAGCTAGTCCATAGTGACTTATGTGGACGAATGCAAACTACGTCATTTGGAGGTAGTACTTATTTTCTAACCTTCATTGATGACTTTAGTAGAAAGACTTGGATATGATTTCTCAAAAATAAGTCTGAAGCCTTTGGAAAGTTTAAAGAATTCAAGGCAATGGTTGAAAAACTGAGTGGCTACGATATCAAGGTACTTAGATCAGATAGAGGAGGTGAATATATGTCTAATCAATTTCAATATTTTTGCAGATATCATGGAATCAGAAGGCAATTGACTACAAGGTACACACCACAGCGGAATGGTGTAGCAGAAAGAAAGAACAAAACAATCATGGAAATGGCAAGAAGCATGTTGAAAGCCAAACACTTGTCAAATGAATATTGGGCAGAAGCAGTAGCATGTGTAGTGTATATTCTGAACAGAAGCCTAACAAAGAGTGTCAGAGATTGAATTCCACAATAAGTGTGGAGTGGTAAGAAATATAGTGTATTTCATTTCAAAAATTTTGGTTGTGTTGCATATTCTATTATACCATCTAAATTGAGAATAAAACTTGATGATAGAGGTGAGAAATGAATTTTTATTGGCTATAGTGAAGAATCAAAGGCATATAAGCTGTATAACCCTATTTCAAAGCAAGTGATTATAAGTAGAGATGTTGAATTTAAGGAAGCAAAAGCATGGGATGGTAGCACCATCACAATTGGATCACCAATTCCACAAATTGAAGAAGAAGATTCTAAAGAACAAATTTTGCAAGGTGGACAATCCTCTCCACAAGCAGGCACAAACACTCCAACAAGAACACCTAGAAGGTTTGAACAAGGTGAATCATCTAGTATGCAGGTCACCCTACTCCAAATTCATAAGTAAGTGATGAATCAGATCCAACTCTTGCTACTTTAAGATCAAGAATTAAAGGTAAGAAAATGAGAAGTTTGAATGAGATTTATAATCAAGAAGAAGAGAAATTAGATTTGGTTTCAAATTTTGCTCTTTTCACTCATGATCCTATGTATTATGAAGAAACAATTAATGAGGAACATTGGCTAAAACAATGGATGAAGATATGAATGCTATTTAAAGAAATCAAACATGGGATCTAACAGTTTTACCTGAAGGTAAGGATTGTATTGGAGTCAAATGGATTTATAAGACTAAATTTGATGCAAATGGAAATGTTGAAAAGCATAAGGCAAGGTTAGTAGTAAAAAGTTTTGCACAAGAACATGGAGTTGACTATAATGAAACATTTGCACCAGTTGCTAGATTGGATACTGTAAAAATGGTTTTATCCATAGCTGCTCAATATAATTGGTATGTATATCACATGGATGTAAAATCAGCTTTTTTGAATGGTTTTCTAGATGAAGAAGTGTATGTGAAATAGCCCATAGGTTATGAAGTACAAGGACATGAAGAAAAAGTTTACAGATTGAAGAAGGCTCTTTATGGTCTTAAGCAAGCACCAAGAGCATGGTATAGCAGGATTGATTTTTATATGATAAACAATGGATTTAGAAGAAGCGATAGTGAGCCTACTTTGTATACAAAAATCAACAAAAAATGTCAGATTTTGATTGTGTGTTTATATGTTGATGATTTGATTTTTACTGAAAATTTGTCTATAGACACTTTTAAATCAGTAATGAAGAAAGAATTTGAAATGACAGATTTGGGACTAATGAAGTATTTTTTGGGAATAGAAGTTGAACAATCAGAGAAAGGAATATTTTTATGTCAAACTAAATATGCAAAGGATGTGTTAAGGATATTTAAGATGCTAAATTGTAAACCAGCACCTACACCAATTACTACAGGTACTAAACGTAGAAAAGAAGACCAAGGGTCTAATGTTGATTCTACAATATTCAAAAGGCTAGTTGGTAGTTTGATGTATCTTACAGCTACTAGACCAGATATCAGTTATGGGGTTAGTTTAATCTCAAGATTCATGGAGTCACCAAAAGACTCACATTGACAAGTTGGAAAAAAGATATTAAGATATGTGGAAGGAACTATAGAATATAAAATTTTATATTCCACAACTAACGATTTTAGTTCGATTGGTTTTACAAATAGTGATTTTTCAGGTAGCGTTGATGATAGGAAGAGTACTTCTGGATATGCCTTTCTTTTAGGCACAAGTGTGGTCACATGGGCATCCAAAAAGCAACCTATAGTGACACTTTCATCGGCTGAAGCAGAGTATGTTGCAGCCACATCTACAGCATGTCAAGCAACTTGGATGAGAAGAATATTGAAAGATTTATTACAAGCACAAGAGTCAACACCAATCTTCTGTGGTAACGAATCAGCAATCGCTTTATCTAAAAATCATGTGTTTCACAAGAGGAGCAAGCACATTGATACAAGATTTCACTTTATCAGAGAATTAGTGAACAATGGAGAAATCCATCTGGACTTTTGCAGATCTGAAGATCAATTAGCAAACATATTTACAAAGCATTAGCAAAAGATACCTTTGATTATTTGAGACAAAATTTAGACATTGTAAATTCTAAAATTGTAAGTGGTAGAAATTAAGGGGGAGTGTTAGAAATTCAAATTAATTGGAGTTAATTTCTCCCACCTCCCTCCTTTTGTTACGCAAGCAGTTAAACATTCAGTTGAACAATCAGTTAGTAAACTGACAGTGGAACAATCAGTTAGTAAACTGACAGTTGAGCATTCAGTTAGTTAACTGAAAATTAGATATTAGTTATTTTGCATGTAAAGACTAAAATTAGTCTTGAGTTTATTTTTCTAATTATTGTATGGATTCAAATCTATTGAAAGATGCTTGGGTGCATCATTGTAAGCAAAGAAAATTGAAGATCAATAAAATCTCTTTTCTTCAAGAATTTGCAGTAGCAATTGGATTCTTTCTTGTTTATTTGTTTGAGTTCTTATTTTGTATGCTCTCTATATTCTGACAGTTGCGTAACGAAAAGGTTCTTCCTCTCAAACTCGTTTCAAAGAAGGAAATCCATTGGGGACTATTAGAAAAATTATATTTCAATAGACCAGATGCAAACGTCATAAATGTATTACTTCGTGGGGATAAGGTGCTTGTGTTTTTGGGGAGGAACTGCAGGGTGTAAACCAATAAAATGATAGATTAACAACGATTTTGGGAAACAATGATAATGTTTAAAGACTAATTATTTTTCACTCAAATAAAGACAACAATTTCGGCCTTTATCATTCTGATATAGTCCTATTCATTTGGGCACATTGATATCTATACAAAAATAAAACACTGGTGATACCAATTACCAATAGAAAAAGAGGAATATGGAACCTAAGGGAAAATATTACTAACTCCAGGGAGGGCAAGCCATGCATTATTGTGGATATTGGTGTAGCTTTTTCAATAAGATATTCTTTGCATGTCACAACATATAGACAAGATATTATAATCTTCTATTGCCCTGGAGAGAAAGATGGTGTGCATCTGGCTTTGGGTCATCTCAAAATGATAACCTTGACTTTTCCAGATGGAAAGGCTAGGTGTAACCCTAGAGTAGATCTGCTGAATAAGCACATTTTAGGATCCGATTTGGTTATGCTGACTACCTTATGGTATGATGAGAAAACCAAGCAAATCCTTAGTGGCAACTACAATGGTCATCTTTTTAGATGGTTTCCACACTCGAAGCGGGAGGTCATCTCTCTTTGTTCCATCTTGTAGTTAATGCAAAATCATATAAGTAGGTGATTTTATTCAGGGTGTTTTGTGACTGGAATTTATGTGTGATAGTGATGGTTGCATTAATATTATTCATTTTACTTTCTTTTATTATTGTAATAAAATAGTTAATATGTTAAATTTATATTAAAAAATAATATATATATTATATATAATGTATAAAAATAAAAGATTGATTTTAAGTATTGATTTTTAGTATTAGATATGTAACGTAATTTGTACTTTGGTAAATAGCATAACAAACTATTATACCTACTAGTCACATTATAACCTTTTCAATAAATAATGTTTTAAGATAACCTTATACTCCAAAAGCACTACGTTCACATTGTTGTAATGCATCCTCCGACATTTATTGTAATGCATTCTCATACATTTGTCATAATGCATCCTCAATGCAAAGATTAACCAATATCTTCAGGGACATATACCTTGCATTTGTTGAAAGACTCAATGCCTATTATGCTTGTAGAGGATTTGCAATGCCTAGGTTTTTCGACTGTTTACATACATAAGATCTCCATTGTTTGGGGATCATGAAATCGGAGATTATCAAAATGGGTTTCTAAAATCAGGGGATTTGACGAATAAAGGTAGTTTGGAAAAAAAAATTATACAATCAATTAAAAAGTCTAAAAAGGTGTGTTACATTAAATTTCTGGAATATGTTTGATTCCTTTTGTATTTTGCGTTACAAAAATGATCTAAAGTTAGAGGTAGAATTTGCATATTATTGGCAATTTGCAGTTTTTTTTAAAGAGGAGCTCAAGTATAGTTTATCAGCAATAATAACCTATAGAATGTGTGATGAAAAAGTTTGGATGCATCCTTTTTCTTTGTTATGTTTAAGAATTCTTTTATTTCTACATTTATCTTATCAACGAAAAACAATTAAAGGAAATGTAACCATTAATCTTTCCATATCTATAGCTTTCTTTGAGGATTTTATATTTTGCTTTATCCTCATACGTCCTTGCATATTTTTTATTAGAGATACATTGTAGTATAGTAAAAGATTGGTGATTTTCTCTCATAGGAAATGACTAGATAATTTTTCGACGCTAAGTATTTTGGCTTCCTCATACAACTTTAAGTAATTTTTTTCTCAATGAGAAAGTCAATGTTTTCCTGTGTCACCGGCAACAGATTATATAAACCGAATGTATTGATAAACATTCAATTATCTAGATTTTATAAATATCATTATATTTTAAATTTAATTATTATTCAAATTAAAAGTCATCATAAAGGAATATTTGTATGAATTGAATTGTCACTAAAATGAGTAGTTGAGATACTTTGAGATCAAATTAATGATCATCGAAAGGAATATTCATATGAATTGAATTGTCACTTAAATGACTAATTCAGATACCTTGAGAATTAGAATTAGATCAGACAATCATTGTGAAGGACGCTGCACTTGACCACTCAAACACAAAAGGAGCTTGATGCACATTTTGACCTACCAAAATCGAGGAAATTCACTTGAGTCCACCAGTTATGTTTGTTTCTTTACTCTCCAAAATTTGACTTAAAATAAATAAATACAATAGACTCTTGATTTTATGACGTTATGGCGCCAATACCTTTGGAGATTGGACGCTTCAATTATATCCATTAAATCTATGTCTACATGCACAAAAATGACCATCAAGCTCTTCTTTATAAAACAACTTAATTGCTCCCATTTTACATAAAGGAGAGGGGGCAAAAAAAAACTTCTTGAGAATCAAATGAGATCATTGAGGACGGGAACACCATGTTTATAAAGAAGAAATAAATTAGATAAATTCTACGGTTCATCAAAGCAGATCATCAATAATACTTCCTTTTGCTCTATACAGTTATTCAATAACAATAGTGTTAACTCTTTCTAATCAAAGTTAGAAGGTTAACCGAAGTTCCATAGAAGCACACTTTTATTTCAAATATAAATAACTATATCAAACGCGTCAGAAATCAGGTTTCTGAAAGCAACAGGTGTGTTCTTGTTGAGTGGCCTGAAAAAGCACAATTGCTCAAAAGTATCAACTAAAACAATTAATTAACTTAAGAAAGGTAAAAAAAAGCTTTCTAATGGAGGACTCCAGCTATCATCATCTCTTTTCGCATTCTTCTCCAATATGAAATTTTGAACTTTAAGTTGAAGCTAACCTAATAGATCTTACACACACATATTTTCTGAAAGCGAATCCTCGAACTGATGCTTTGATATTATAATTTTGACCCTCTTAACACTACCACTTTCCATCTTCTGCGTAGCCACCTTGCAAAATTTTGTAACTTCGGATGTCATGACCTGTGAATTGATTATATCCTCTGTTTTCATAACATCGAATTATTCAGCGACAGGTTCAGAATAGATTCTTCCAGATCTGCAGAATAGACATTGGCTGATACAGTTTGGAAAATTGGAAACTATTGCAGGTTGCCTGATATAGTTGGGCTATAAAAAACGGAGAAACCATAATATATTCAGATTAAATAGCTAAAACAATATGTGCAGGATTATGATGGACTATTCTATAAGCTGGATAAGGAATATGAGGCTCAACACGATAAGGATAAATATAGGAAACAACATACTTCATGTCGTTTATGTTTACCAAGTTTTCTTCATCATTACCATAATGAGGGTTGACTCTAATTTCAACAACATTGGCGGCTGGTAAGAAAGGGGTTTAATTTTGATTGTCAAGTAGCTGATTTGGAGAAGGGTTTTAAACTGGATTGGAATAGATGGTAAGGTGAGCATTGGCTTGGTTAAGTGCTTCACAATTGACCTTAGATTCGTGAGACTTAGATACCTTATCAAACGGATGGTTCCACTCTTTAATCATGGATTGATATTCAAAATCTGGTACGAACTCAAAAACTATATGTTTAAGTTGCTTACAAATTTTATGAGAACCACCTCAATTTAAGTGAAATAGATTTTTTCTTGTGAGGATCATACAAATGAGAACTACGATGGGAAGGATAAAAATATTTAGGTTGTTAGGGTGTGGAGCTAAAAGCTTCACAGGTATGCAAACATGGAGGAGGTTGCTGAGTGTCACAGTAACCGACGTCGGTCAGGCCAACCGACATCGGTCAGGAGTAGACCGGAAGCTGCCGACATCGGTCAAGAATCAGCCGACGTCGATCATCTCCAAACAGACAAAGACCAAAATCGGTTACCTGTGCATTCCAGAATTGTTAGTTACACAAACAGTTTATTTGACGAACAACCAGTTTGCATGTAAAGACTAATTTTAGTCTTGAGTATGCATTTCTAATTATTGTAATTAGGAAGTCTAATTATTGTTTGTATGGGATCTATTTAAGAGACCCATGGGGTTGTATTGTAAGATTGTACAATCATAAGGACTTGCAAAGGCAAGGACAAGGGTTCTTCCAAGGTATGTAAGATCTAGGTTTGCAGGTGTGCAAGACCAGGTTGATCTGCAGGTTGTGCAAGATCAGGTAGAATATCTACATGGTAAGTAAGGTCAATTGATTTGTAGGTGTGTGTGTGTGTGCAAGGTCAAAGGAGATATGTAGGATAGCAAGGTCAAAGGAGATCTACAACACAACAAGGAGCAAGATCAGGGAGATCTACTTAGACTACATGGCGTACTCGGTGTTGATACTGGCAGTATTTTTACTGACTGGTGATAATAACAACTCAATATTGAGTTGATTATTGGTTGTAATTGAGAGAGAGAGAGAGAGAAAACTCTTGAGGGAGAATTACTGGTACGCCTAAGAGGTGTAGAAAGAGTGTGATTTTTTCATTGTATTTTTTTCTGTAAGAGTATTAATACAAAGTTGTATTGTCTCTCATATTCTGTGTTGTTTCTGATTTCTAGTTACTTATTACTTCAAGTTAAATTCCATGTTTAGTTGCTTATACAAGGAAATCAATTATGCTCTTAAGGAGTAGGGATCTTGACAAAGTTGTATCAAAGCTAGGATCAACTAACAAGCAGTAGAGCAGGTTAGTGTTTGTTGATTATAGGTCACTCTTAGGGGTTTCTGATTGAGTGAGAGTAAAGCAATGGCAGAAGAAAGTACACTTAAAATGGAGAAATTCAATGGCAAGAATGATCAATTACTAAATTATGGAAAGAAAGGGCAGGTAAAGAAAGATTGTTGGTTGGTAGAAGATCAACATGAAGGAAATAAAGAATCAAATGATGCAGGGATTGTTGCATGGGTTGCTCTTATATGTTCCTTAGATAAAGTAGAATCTTTAGTTTTAGATTGTGTTGCCTCTTTCCATGCAACCCCAAATAGAGTATTTTTTTATGATTAAGTCCATGGAGACTTTGAAAATATTTATTTAGGGGTTGGTGAGCATTGTCAAATTGTTGGAAAAAGAGAAGTGCAGCTAAAATTGCAAACAGGCAACACATGGGTGTTGAAGGAGGTCATGCATGTCCCAGTCCTAAAGAAGAGTCTAATTTCTATAGAAAATTTGGGTGATGAGGGTTTCACAGTTACTTTCACAGTGAAATCTTAGAAAGTTTCCAAGGGTGCACTTGAATTAGCATGTGGTAAGAAAGTAGGTACTCTTTATCTATCTACTTGTGTTACTAATTTTCTTTTTGGTTATCTACTTCAGATGTAGATGCAAAGATGTGGCTTTGTAGGCTTGGTCACATGTGTGAGAAGGGAATGTGTGTTCTTAAGACGAAATCTGATGTCTTTGACAAACTTAAGAATTGAAAAGCCTTGGTTTTCATGGAAAAGATGATGGACAGAGATCAGCTCAAGGGGCTGAATAATTTTGAGCAGGGTAGTTTGGACAGGGTTATCATCCAAAGTGAGCTCATAGGTAAAAGTCATCACTCACAGGAAAACACAGTTACCAACATCAGTCAGGTGAGAATCAACGTCAATCAAGCAAGTATCAATGTCAGTCATGTGCAGACCAGAGTTGGTGGTGTCAAGAAGATGGATATCGACGTCAGTCAGGGAACCTATGTTGGCAACCAAGTGGACACTGACGTTGGTTAGGGAATCAGTGTCAACAATCTGGTGGAATCAACATCAGTTGGGTGCAGACCAAGGTCAGTTAGAGAATGGATTTTGGGCAGACAGCAAGCTGTCAAGGAGTCTCAAACACCCATGTGGAGGATTAAAAGTGTAAGCCTCAAATTCGTTATTCCCCTTCTTTATAGTACTTGTTGCTCACTGATGGTAAAGAACCAAGAAGTTTTGAAGAGGCAATGTAGGTAGAATTCAAAAAATAGTGGGAGCATGGCATGAATGAGGAAATTAATTCTTTGAGAAAGAATCAAACAAGAGATTTGGTAGAGTTGCCATTTGGGATGAAGTACTGAAAAATGAATGAATTTTCAAGTTAAAAAAAAGAGAGAATGGACACGTGAGACAGAAGGCCAGGTTATATGTTCTTGAGCAGACTGCAGGACAATGGTGTTTGAGGTTTGACAGGTGTATGACAAAGCATGGCTTTAGTCAATGTCAATATAACCCTTGTGTTTACTTTACCAGGTTAGATAATATTAGCTACATTATTTTGTTACTGTATGTAGTGTATATGCTTGTTGCAGGGTCACACATGCAGGAGATTGCTGAGCTAAAGGTAAAGTTAGTTCAGAGGTTTGCCATAAAAGATTTGGGAGTAGCAAAATTCTTTGGCATGAGTATTTTTTGAGGCAGGAAAAATCACAGGTTGATTTTGTCTCTAGAGGATTATGTGAATAAGGGAGTAGATAGGTTCAATATACCAGATGCAGAAGCAGTTAGCACACCTATGGATGGATAGTTTATAGAACAGTGTCCCAAATCACATGATGAGGTTGAGTACATGTGTACTAGACCTGATATTGCCCAAGCAGTGGGAGTTGTCAGCAAGTTTGTGGCCAATCTGGGAAAAGAGCACTAAAAAATAGTTCAGTGGATTCTCAAGTATTTGAGAGGGACCAGCAGCAGGGATTCATGCTATGCAGGGTCAAACACTTCTCTACATGGGTATGTAGATTCGGATATGGCAAGTTACTTGGATGACATGAAAAGCACCACATGATATGTGGTGGTTAGTCTTCAAGATTGATCTTGAAGAGAGATACAAGCCAAAAAACAAAATTAGATGATGTACAAGTACAGGTATAGGTGTAGCTATTTGTCTCCAAGTGGGAGATTGTTAGGTTGTGGAGCTAAAAGCTTCATAGGTATGCAAACATGGAAGAGGTTGTTAACTGTCACAGTAATCGACGTCGGTTAGGCCAATTGACATCGATCAAGAGTAAACCAGAAGCTACTGACATCAGTCAAGAATCGACCAACATTGATCATCTCCAAACAAATAGGGACTGACGTTGGTTGCCTATGTATTCCAAAATTGTTAGTTACACGAACAATTCATTTGATAAACACCTAGTTTACATGTAAAGACTAATTTTAGTCTTGAGTCTGCATTTCTAATTATTATAATTAGGAAGTCTAATTATTGTTTATATGAGATCTATTTAAAAAACCCATGGGGCTATATTGTAAGATTTTAGAATCATAAGGACTTGAAAAGGCAAGGGCAAGGGTTCTTCCAAGGTATGTAAGATCTAGGTTTGCAGGTGTGCAAGACCAGGTTGATCTGCAGGTTGTGTAAGATCAGGTAGAATATCTACATGGTGAGTAAGGTCAATTGATCTGCAGGTGTGTGTGTGTGTGTGTTCAAGGTCAAAGGAGATATGTAGGATAGCAAGGTCAAAGGAGATCTGCAACACAACAAGGAGTAAGATCAAGGAGATCTACTTGGAGTACGTGGTGTACTCAGTG
The DNA here is from genome assembly GCA_037957365.1 of Torreya grandis. NCBI lineage: Eukaryota > Viridiplantae > Streptophyta > Pinopsida > Cupressales > Taxaceae > Torreya > Torreya grandis. The sequence goes on along the minus strand of JARHVA010000559.1, from coordinate 68,333 downwards.
GTGATACTGACAGTATTGTTACTGACTGGTGGTAACAAAAACATGGTATTGAGTTGATTGTTGATTGTAATTGAGAGAGAGAGAGAGAGAACTCTTGAGGGATAATTATTGGTACACCTAAGAGGTGTGGAAAGAGTGTGATTTCTTCATTGTAGTTTTTTTTGGAAGAGTATTAATACAAAGTTGTATTGTCTCTCATATTCTGTGTTGTTTCTAATTTCTAGTTACTTATTACTTTTAATTAAATTCCATGTTTAGTTGCTTATACAAGGTAATCAATTGTGCTCTTAAGGAGTAGGGATCTTGACAAAGTTGTATCAAAGCTAGGATCAACTAACAAGCAGTAGAGCAGGTTAGTGTTTGTTGATTATAGGTCACTCTCAGGGGTTTCTGATTAAGTGAGAGTAAAGCAATGGCAGAAGAAAGTACACTAAAAATAGAGAAATTCAATGGCAAGAATGATCAATTACTAAATTATGGAAAGAAAGGGCAGGTGAAAAAAGATTGTTGGTTGGTAGAAGATCAGCATGAAGGAAATAAAGAATCAAATGATGCAGGGATTGTTGCATGGGTTGCTCTTATATGTTCCTTGGATAAAGTAGAATCTTTAGTTTTAGATTCTGTTGCCTCTTTCCGTGCAACCCCAAATAGAGTATTTTTCTATGATTATGTCCATGGAGACTTTGGAAATATTTATTTAGGGGTTGGTGAGCATTGTCAAATTGTTGGCAAAAGAGAAGTGTGGCTGAAATTGCAAATAGGCAACACAAGGGTGTTGAAGGAGGTCATGCATGTCTCAGTCCTAAAGAAGAGTCTAATTTCTATAGGAAATTTGGGTGATCAGGGTTTCACAATTACTCTCACAGTGAAATCTTAGAAAGTTTCCAAGGGTGCACTTGAACTAGCATGTGGTAAGAAAGTAGGTACTCTTTATCTATCTACTTGTGTTACTAATTTTCTTTTTGGTTTATCTACTTCAGATGTAGATGCAAAGATGTGGCTTTGTAGGCTTGGTCACATGAGTGAGAAGGGAATGCGTGTTCTTAAGAGGAAATTTGATGTCTTTGACAAACTTAAGAATTGAAAAGCCTTGGTTTTTGTGAAAAAGATGATGGACAGAGATCAGCTCAAGGGGCTGAATAATTTTGAGCAAGACAGTTTGGATAGGGTTATGATCCAAAATGAGCTCGCAAGTAAAAGTCATCACTCACAGGAAAACACAGTTACCGACATCAGTCAGGTGAGAATCGACGTTGATCAGGCAGGTACCGATGTCAGTCATGTGTAGACCAGAGTTGGTGGTGTCAGGCAGGTGGATACCAATGTTAGTCAAGGAGCTGACGTCTGTAACCAGGTAGACACTGACGTCGGTCAGGGAACTAGTGTCAGCAATCAGGTGGAATCGACATCGGTCAGGTGTAGACCAAGGTCGATCAGAGAATGGATTTTGGGCAGATAGCAAGTTGTCAAGGAGTCTCAAACACCCATATGAAGGACTGAAAGGGTAAGTAAGCCTCAAATTCATTATTCCCCTTCTTTACACTACTTGTTGCTCACTGATGGTCAAGAACCAAGAAGTTTTGAAGAGGCAATATAGGTAGAATCTAGAAAACAGTGGGAGCATGGCATGAATGAGGAAATTGATTCCTTATGAAAGAACCAAATGAGAGATTTGGTAGAGTTTCTAGCCAAGATGAAAGCACTGAAAGACGAATGAATTCCTAGGTTAAAGAAAGGAGAGAATGGATATGTGAGACAGAATGCCAAGTTATATGTTTTTGAGCAGGCTACAAGACAATGGTGTTTGAGGTTTGACAGGTGTATGACAAAGCATGGCTTTAGTCAATTTTAATGTAACCATTGTGCTTACTTTACCAAGTTGGATAATATTAGCTACATTATCCTGTTACTATATGTAGTGTATATGCTTGTTGCAGGGTCACACATGCAAGAGATTACTAAGCTAAAGGTAAAGTTAGTTCAGAGGTTTGCCATGAAGGATTCGGGAGCAGTAAATTTTTTTGGCATGAGTATTTCTAGAGACAGGGAAAATCACAGGTTGATTTTGTCTCCAGAGGATTATGTGAATAAGGTAGTAGAGAGATTCAATATGCAGGATGTAGAACTGTTTAGCACACCTATGGATGGATAGTTCACAAAATAGTGTCCCACATCACATGATGAGGTTGAGTACATGTGTACTAGACCTAATATTGCCCAAGCAGTGGGAGTTGTCAGCAAGTTTGTGGCCAATCTGGGAAAGGAGCACTAGAATGTAGTTTAGTGGATTCTTAGGTACCTGAGAGGGACCAGCAGTAGGGATTCATGCTATGCAGGGTCAGGTAGTTCTCTATATGGGTATGTAGATTTGGATATGGTAGGTTACTTGGATGACAGGAGAAGCAACATAGGATATGTGGTGGTTGGTCTTCAAGATTGAATTTGAAGAGGGATACAAGCTAGAAAACAAAATTAGATGATAAATAGGTACAGGTATAGGTGTAGCTATTTATCTCCAAGTGGGATATTGTTAGGTTGTGGAGCTAAAAACTTCACAGGTATGCAAACATGGAGGAGATTGTTGAGTGTCACAGTAACCGATGTCGGTCAGGCCAACTGACGTCAGTCAGGAGTAGACCATAAGCTGCTAATATTAGTCAAAAATCAGCCAATGTCAATCATCTCCAAATATACAGGGACCGATGTTGGTCACCTGTGCATTCCAAAATTGTTAGTTACATGAACAGTTTGTTTAATGAACAACCAATTTGCATGTAAAGACTAATTTTAGTCTTGTGTTTACATTTTTAATTATTATAATTAGGAAGTCTAATTATTGTTTGTATGGGATCTATTTAAGAGACCCATGGGGCTGTATTGTAATATTATTGCAAGGAGAAGAGTTCTTCCAAGGTATGTAAGATCTAGGTTTGCAGGTGTACAAGACCAAGTTGATCTCCAGATTATGCAAGATCAGGTAGAAGATCTACATGGTAAGTGAGGTCAGTTGATTTGTAGGTGTGTGTGTGTGTGTGTAAGGTCAAAGGAGATCTGTGAGATAGCAAGGTCAAAGGAGATCTATAACACAATAAGGAGCAAGATCAAGGAGATCTACTTAGAGTACGTGGTGTACTTGGTGGTTGTACTGGTAGTATTGTTACTGACTAGTGGTAACAACAACTCGGTATTGACTTGATTATTGGTTGTAATTGAGAGAGATAACTCTTGAGGGAGAATTATTGGTACGCCTAAGAGGTGTGACAAGAGTGTGATTTCTTCATTGTATTTCCTTTTGGAAGAGTATTAATACAAGGTTGTATTGTCTCTCATATTCTGTGTTGTTTCTAATTTTTAGTTACTTATTACTTCTGGTTAAATTCCATGTTTAGTTGCTTATACAAGGTAATCAATTGTGCTCTTAAGGAGTAGGGATCCTGACATAGGTGTGGATCTAGGAAGGCATGTTACAAACCAAAGGAGCATCAAAACACCTGTGAGTGAAAGATTAAGTACTGATATGGGGTGTGTACTACCTAGTTGATGGATTCCATAGTCTTCTAGGCCTCTCTAGGCCTGTGTTTAGTCTCTTTTGGACTATAACTATGTTTAATAACTCATGGCAGTGATTTGTCTCTAGTCCTATTCACGGCCTACGTTCCACTCTCATTGGTTTGTGTTTTGTCTTGCACGCCCTGTTCCCTACTTAGCCTGCTCAAGGGTTTTGGATTCTTTAACCTCTTGATCTATGGCATGTTGATCTACGTAAGCCTGTCCAAAGGAGTTTTTCTCCTTCTTCTCACCATCCAATGTAGGCCTCTACTCACACAGTTCTTGGCATAAGTTCTGTTTTCATTATGGCTTGAACACAACTTGCACGTGGTTTCCTACCTCTAAATTATTTCACATCTTCCACGTCTCCATTGGACCACATTCAAGCTAGTTCAAGCTCCCTCCAAGTGCTTTGGAAATTTTTATTTCACTAAAACCATTCTTCTTCGTTAGGAAATTTGTATTTTGCTGAAACCATTCTTCTTCGTTATAAAACCACCTTTCTCTGAAATTCATTGTTTTTGATTTAGTTGATGGTTTTCCCTTTTTGACCATTTGGGCGGGCTTGTTTTTTTGAAAATTTAGCTCATCTTTAATAACATGCATCAATATTTCAATTATATGCTTTATTGTAAATGACGGAGGTTAATTTTTTTTTAATAAAGGATTTTCCTTTGTTTTTTTTTAATAAAATAATAAATAGTGGGGATTGTATTTGAGGGTTATTTTTTCATTTTGAAAAAAATAAAAATTATACATTGTAAAAAGAGGTTTTTATTTATTTATTTACAGAAACAATATTACATTGTGAGTATTATCAAAAGATGAAAAATTATTATTGATTGAAAAAACTCTTTATATTCTTGTCAGTGAAAGACCAAAGGGTGAGGTGAAGTTTGGCAGGTACTCAAACCCTCTCACACTTAAAACATTCATTTTATTTGTATTGCTCACTTTGTACTTGATTTTGGTTAGACATATTATCGGTCGACCCTGACATCTCCTTGCTTTAAATGTCTTGTCTTTTCTAATAGTTATACTAATCACTCTACATGCATTCTCAGCTATGCTCAACAACTTTTGAGTGTGTATAGTTTGCAACATTTGGGGGAAGGGGAGGGTGCATGGATCACCATTTCATAATTCATGGGGGGTTGTACAGTGTTTTGAGTCACTCTTTCTTTCTTTATGCACTTTCATTTCCACAACAACGACAACTTCAATTACAACCATTACACTTTAATGGATAAAAGTTCAATTAATCCATTAACATCATTCAACTACTATGAATGGAAAACCAAAACACAAATCACATTAAGGAGCAAGGGTTTACATTGTATTACAATATGCAATCAATTTGAAGCTAGTACAAAAGTACAAAAAGTTATGTGGTACAATCATTATGTTGAAGCCTATGGGTTCTTGTGTCTATCCATGTCCCCTGATATTCTCCTTCAAATATAACCCACTAAATCTTCTAATAAAGTATGGACCATCTTGGAATTTTTTTTTGGGAAGGCAGATGCAATGAGAGGTCACCAACTTGAAAATGAGCTTGTTATCCTAAATCCTAGCAACTTTGACACCCTTCATGATTTCTTCAAAAAAATCAAATCTTTGAGATTATAGTTGAAATAATGTAGAATACATAATATAGATGATCAACTTATTCTTTCTATACTATCTAAGCTATGACCTGATTATTCAGTTTTTTTCTCTGCTTTCCATAGTACTAAAAGTGCTCTAAGCACTACATGGAAAATGCCCTATTTAGACGCATTTGTTGCTGACTTGATTCGGTAGAAAGATAAGTTACTACAAATTAACACATTCAAATCTAAAAAATATCAAGCCCTTATTGTTGTAAATGGGAACGTAAAGATTTCAAACAAAGAGAAGAAGAAGAAGAGAAAAGGTCAAGAGAAGAACAAAGAATCAACTTGTGCCAAAAAAAACAATTAAAACCTCCTCTTTCAATGATAAAAATAAGAAATAGAAGTTTAAGAGTGCCTATTGAAAGTAAAATGGGTATCATGAACACAAGTGGAATAAGAAACAAATTTATTAGCTAACCCATCATTTAGTGAAAAACAATATAATTATTTCTGAGTCTATCAAGTAGAATTTACCAACTCAAGATTCTTCTAAGGAAAGAGACAAAGGTGAAGAAAAGGAAAAGGGAAAGGATTTTATAGTCGTTTTATCTCCAACCTATTTATGGGTTATTAAGTCAATGCTTTCCACCACATGGGCTCTGCATAATTTGAGTTTATTCCTTAGAGCCTTGTAGTCTGTTTTCCATCATTTTGGGTGATGACTCTTTGGTAGAAATTGTAAGGAGATAGTCTTTTGAAATGGATGGAGAAACATTCAATAATGTTCTAAATTTTTTATCACTTTCAACTAATTTTATATTAGTGTACCAAATCATTCACATTAGCAAGAGTATGAGGGTAGAATTTTCACCAAACTCACTCACAATCAGAGTGTTTCATAATGATTCTATAGTGGTTGTGGGTAGAGATGATCAGAAAGTTATCTTATATACCTTCTCACATTTTGCACCTTATTTTTTGTATTACATTGCTGACTCATTCATATGGAATTAGACAATTTTACCATGAGCAGTTTGGCTACCTAAACTACCATTACCTAGAATAATTCAATAAAAATGATATAGTCACATGCTTACCTTGACTCCATTTCTCTAAGGGTTTTTGTGAGGATTGTACCCTTTGGAAGCATCTTGAAGAGAAAATTGACAAAGGCAAAGTTTGGAGGGCTTCAAAATCATTAGAGTTAGTACACAATGACATATTTAGGACATTTCCTATTCTATCATTCAAAAGGACTAAGCATGTCATTACCTTCATTGATGATTTATACATAGCATAGGGGATTAATATAGAAGGCACAATTCATATAGTCCTTAAAAAAATTATGTGGTAAAAGGGTAAAACCGTTCCTTGAAAGAGATGGCTAACTGTACGATTCACTCTATGTCACTTGCACCATAGTATTAAGCTGAAGTAATTAGCTGTGATTGATATATTTAGAATAGGTTTCCTAATAAAGTTTTGAACTATATAAGTCCATTTGAAGCTTGAAATAATAATAAACCTATAGTTGAGCACTTAAGGGATTTCTGATATCTAACTATGGCATGCATACTGAAGAATAAATGGAAGGTTATGGAACATCAAAGTAAGAATCACATCTTCATAGGTTATCTAGATGGTGTCAAGTATCATTTCCTTCTTCATCTGACCACACATGAGATATTCATCAAGAGAAGTGTTCACTTTCAAGATAGTCCTATAGACTCAACACTTGATAGTTCACCCACTTCATTAGACTCACTTGGATTTGATTTTGATGATTCAAATCAGCATAAGAACATTCAAGAGGTTGATGACACCTATTCCAATTTTTATAGTGAGATTAGTGATGAGGATTCATATTCATCCACATCTAGATGCACTTAGTAGGATGGTGTTTCTCTACCCAACTCATTCACTTACGGTACTCTTTATACTAGGTAAACACTATAGATTATAGGTAAATGTGTTGGGGATCATTCATATGATAGGTGAACATGTTTAAAGCTTCAGAGTGTGCCACATGTTTTTGTGTACCTACCTCAGATCCAAAGACTTTTTAAGAGGCATAAGGTATTATTGAGTGTTATTATACTATGCATGAGAAGTATAACTCCTTAATTAGGAATCATGTTTGGGATTTGACATTTCTTCCTAAGGGAAGAAAGGTAGTTTGATGAAGATAAATATCTTAGACTAAGTATGTAATAGATGGGTCCATGGACAAGTTCAAGGTGTGATTGGTCAATAAGGGTTTCTCGTAGGTGCCTTTCATCAACTACACATAGACATTTCCAAAAATCATGAAAATTAAATCCATCAGATTAAATCTTCTATTATTATAGCCAATCATTAGGATGTTCATTAGATGGACATGAAGATTGTCTTTCTTTGTGTTTATTTTGAGGAGGAGATTTATGTGGAACAATCTCCAAGATTTGTTGAGTTTCCTTACTTTCTACGTAGACTCAAAAAAATCATCTAAGGCCTAAATAAGGCCCCTCAGGATAGATATGTCAAGATGGATTCCTTTATTTTTTCAATAGGATTCAATAGATGCCATTCAGATTTCAATGTTTATCTCTTGCGATAGGATAATCTACTTTTAATTTTGGCTCTTTATGTTGATTTTATTTTAATTACTAAGAGATATTACTCATCCATTACAATGATGAAAAGTTCTCTTAAGGACATATTATTCATGATAGAATTTGGATTGTCACACTACTTCCTTGGGATTCATATTTCTCAGTTTGAATTAGGGATTACTCTTGCATAGCCTAAGTATGCTCCCCATATACTTGATCAATTTCACATGGATGATTGTAAACTAACTTTGACTCCCTTTCTATCTAGATTAAATTTTGAGGTAGATTATACTTCACCTTTTTTCAATGCTTCCTTGTATTGATAACTTTGTTGGCAGCCTTATCCACTTGACACATACCAAATCTAACATATCATATGCAGTAGTCCTAGTCTACAGATTTATGCAAGAACCCCATAAGCTATATTATAAAATAGTTAATAGGATATTTCACTATATTTAAGGCAAAGATAGATTCAGGTTTTACTATAGAAATGACACTAACATTGAATTGATTGGCTATACTGACTCATATTTGGGTGATGATATTCGAAATTTCAAGTCTACTTCAATTTCCAATTTATCTGATGGTTCAGGTCTAATTATTTGGGCAAACAAGAAGAAAAATACTATTGATTTATCATCTAATGAGGTAGGGTACATGGGGGTTATTAATACTAACACTAAGGAAATTTGACTTTAAGGGCTTCTAACAATGTTTTGTATCCAATTTAGATAACCTACCATTATTTATTGTGCCAACCAAAATACCATTTAGATTTGTAAGAATCTGGTCAAGCATCATCAAACCAAAAACATAGAGATTCATATGTATTTTATTAGATAAATAATTCATTGAGAGATCATTTATCTAAGATATTTCCATATGAAAAAGAAAATTTCATACATCTTCTCCAAACCTTTCATGGAGAGAAAATATCTTCACTTGTAGGATCCTCTTGAGGTTTAAAACACGGTAGCATCATCTTTGTGGGACAGGGGGCCAGTAGAGGGTGGGGGAGGGCAAGGGGGAGTTACAGATTTTTATTTTTGTCTCTCCTTTGGGAGAGATTTTTTTCTTATAGTTTTCTCATTTTCTCTACTTTATGAGAGATTTCTTTTCACATGCGTACCTTATAAGCCTAGTTGCCAGGACCCATTTTTAAAAAACTACCAATATAAATTGTGTTAATGTGGAGGGAAATATTCCATTTTTAGATTATGGATTTTCCTTTTTAAAATATTTATTTATTATGGGATATTTTTCCTCATTTGTATGTTTTCTACTTTCATGAAGAAGCTTGCTTATGTGTGCAGGTTGACCGGGTGACTAGGAAGTAACTCCTTTGACTGATTATTCAAGGTGTAGGAGTTAGTCCTATATTATTTTCTCTATTAAACACATTTTATATAGGAGTTACTATTATATTATAATGGTATGTTAACCACCTTTTATGGAGGAGTTACTCACCACTCTCCTATTTATACTTCTCATATTTTAGAGCTTTGTTAATAGAAGTTTGGATTTTGGGTCCTATCTTGTATTGTGTAATATTATCAGATTGTTGTTTCATTTTGATTTTATATTGTTTGTGGTATACACTTATGGTTAATTTAATCACTTGAATTGTGCATTCCACATATTCAAAACCTAGATCAACCTTGATACCCTTACATGATAATCAATAATGTTGCTTTGTATTGCCACATTAGATGTCAAAAATTTAGAATTTGGATGTAAACACACTAAGTTATCTGTGAGCATCAATTTTAAGTGTCTATGTGTCAAGATTTAGGGGTTATGTAGGCATGATGTTAGGGAACATGAATATTGGTCCTCTTGCTTAGTCATACAATAACTCTTTCAATAAATGATGTGTTTAGATAGCCATATACTCTAGAAACATATTATTCACATTGTTGTAGGGCATTAGCAAATATTTTTTATAAATCATTCTCATGCATTTGTTTTAATACATATTTATGAAAATAAAAACAAATATTTTTAGTCACATATTCCTTGCATTTGGTGAAATATTCTCAATGCCTAATATGCTTGTAGAGGACTTGAAGTGACTAGGTTTTTATAGGTTTTACATAGGTCAAATTTTTACAATGTTTGAGGATCATTAAATATGGGCTTGTCAAGGAGGGTTTTTAAAATTAGGGGATTTGACAATTAAAGGTAGTTTGGAAAATAGGTTTGTATAATTAGGAGGTTGGAAAGTGGGTTTTTAAATATAATATTTTTGGGTTGATGATTTCTTATTTTAAAATTTAGAGGCATTATGATTAGTTACAATTTTATATGTATAGTGTAGGGAGAATGGAATGATTCCTCAAATTGGAGTGAGTTAGTGGACCCTTAAAATATAGAATGTGTATTGAACAAGTTGGGATGCATCTATTTTATTTTTTATGTTTAAGAATCCGTATATTTATATATTTATCTTATCAACATAAAAATTAAAGAATCCTTCTAGAAGTTCCCAAAGAAAATATAATAGAAGTACTAAAATTTATTCCAATGTGTGAAGTTTATAAAGTATTTTTGGTGTGTGAAGATATGGAAGTGCAATGGATAACATGTGATGAAATGATTAGAATTAATGCATGAAATGTTGAGAGTTACCATGATATGCAAAGGAAATAAATGATGTCGGTTAGTGAAGAGAAGGTTCAAAATGCACATCAATGTCAAATTTAGGAAGTGTTGAAGGTTTATGAATAATGTGAATGTAATGTAATGTGCATGATAAGTTAGAGAAATAAATGATAAAGGAAATTTGTTCAAGATATATAGATATATAATTATGGTTTCCATAACCTATAAAATGTATAGATTTCTCTAATGTGTCTCCCTTTGAGATTTTTGCCAAAGCTCTATATTGGTTTTGGATTCATCACTTTCATATTTTTGTTGACAGAAATAACATGCAAGCCTAAGAAGCAAAATGGGTAGTTTAAAACACTAAAAAGTTAATATCTTGACTAATCAAAGAGGCACTAATATGGACAAGAAAATTATAGTGAAAAATTCTTAAAATCAAACGAAAAATAGTGTAAGGTAGAGCATACATTAAAAAAACATAAATTTTCATAAATTAATTTTCTCCTAAAACTCTACTACAAACACTATTATAATTTTTCTTGAAACTAAAAAAAAATTATATATTTTGTTTTCTACCCTTTGATATCAACAAACTACTTACTCAAATTAGTATATTTATTTCTCCTTGTCTTTTGATTGCTCTGCATGTTATATTTACTTTTTCAGCTATGGATATACTCTGATGTTTTCTTCTCCTCACTTCCCCTATTTTATATAGACTACTACTGCATTATATTATTCAATCTCTTTTTCCTCTAGCTATTATGTGTATTTTCTATCACACTTACATTCTATTTATCTCTTCTTCCTTTTGACTTTTTATCGAGCTTCTCACCTACTACATAGTTTTCCCCCAAACTCCAAATGACTAACAAATTTCAAATTTAAACATGTTGCATTAATGTTTGCTATTATTGTTTGGAGCTTGTTGAGTAGGTAAGTATAAATTACAAAATAAATTACTTTAACACTCCTCATTTTCTTTACATTCCTACCATGTTCTACCAATTTTTTTATCACCATTCAAAATATCTCTATAGCTTAAATTTACATGTCTATATCCATTTAAAATCATTTTATGCATGTTCATAGCTAGATTGTTGAAGTCTGAGCTAAACTATTAAAGTCTATAACTAGACTATTCAAGTCCATATCTAGACTGTTGATGTTTGTAGCTAGACTATTTAAGTCCATAGCTAGACTGTTGAAGTCTTGAGCTAGATTATGAGACTATAGAGCTTGGCTATAGGACTTCAAATATTAAAAGATTCCTTGTGGGCCCAATTTTGTTTCATTAATGACCCCTAATATTTCCTATTAAATGCATACAACTATCATCAGGTAAATATTTAGTAAATATATCTTCCATATGCTAATCGAATGTACAAAACTTAAGCTCTATTACATGATTTTCAACTAACTCTTGAATGAAATGATACCTGATTTCAATGTGATTGCTCCTACCATGAAAAATGGGATTCTTTGATAGTGATATGAAGGATATATTATTAAAATATATTTTGAAATATCCTTACTACTCCTCATGAAAATATGAAAGTATCCTTATTAACCATATAGCTTGGCATGTTATCCTATATGCTAACATATACTCCACATTAGCTTTACAAAGTAAACTATGGGTTGTTTTTTTTAAGCCTAAGATATGGATCTTGATTGAAATACATAACTCAAATTGATATTCTGGTCATCAAGACTACTGGCCCAATCACTATCCATGTAGCCCACTAGTTGAAACTCATCTACTATTGCATAGAAAACACTATAATCTCTTGCCCCATTAATGTAACTCTATATCCTTTTACCTACTTGCCAATGTGTGTCCATTAGCATCTCCATGAATCTAGATATGAGGTTGACTGCATACATGATGTGTGACCTAGTTTTAGTCAAATACACTAGGATTCCTACGAAGATCTTATAGCATGTGGGGCTTACATTGATGTTGTAATCATCCTTGCATAATTTCAAACTTATTTTAGCTAGTTTAGATTCTAACTTATTGTTGAGAATCCTAAACCTTTATAAAATATATTTCACATACTTAGATTGGCATATGAAGATAACACTATCCATTTTATTGACTTGTATACAAAGAAAGAACTTCAATAGACCTAAATCATTCATCTTAAACTCCTTATTCATGTTTGTTTTACATTATTCTCTTGAATAATTTACATTTTTAGTGAATATTAGATCATCCAAATATAAATAAACAATTGAAATATCACATTTTATTATTTTGATGTAGATTTTTGGTTAACTAGCTCTTTTGCTAAAGTCATTGCTCAACAAGTATGACTCTATCTAGTTGTACCATGCCTTTGTGCTTGTTTGAGCTGACACAATACCTTTTTTAGCCTATATACCTTGTTCACATGTTTGAGAATCTCATATGTAGGTGGATATCCCACACAAATATCTTCTTCTATCACTCCATTCAAGAAGGATGGCACTCCATTAAGGAAGGATGACTTGACATACATTTGATGAGCCTTATATTTAAATTGAGTATCAATGGCTATGATTTTCCTCATAGTTTCTAGCCTTGATACAAGTGTAAATGTCTCATTATAACCATATCTAGGCCTTTATTTATAGCCCTTGACCACTAGTCTTGCCTTATGCCTTTCTATCTTTCTTTCAAGAGTGGTTTTTGTTTTGTACACTCACTTGACTCCTATGACCTATTTTCATTTTGGAAGGTCAACTAACTCATAACTCACATTTCTCTTTCTGACATGTATTTATTTATCCATTACCCCACAACTCTTTTTTTCCTTGATTGTTTCCTCGTAATATATAGGATCAACTAATGAAAAACCATCATAATTCATTATTTCATCTTGATTTTTTTCATACCTCAACTACTCATAGAATTATTTCAACCTCCTTGTCCTAGATAAGCATTGGTTTGAGTTGGAGGAGTATGATGATGACTCATGAACATCTCCTTGACCTCTTTAATGGTTAATTCCACTAGATAAATTATCCCTTTGTGAAATAGGGGTTAAACTTGGTACATGAGTGGATGTACTACCTTCTAATTCAAATTCTATAAGTGGCCCACTAGACCTCTTTTATTCTTGTTCTTCTTGTCTCTCTTCCCAAGCTTCATACTCAATGAATTTAAAATATCAATTAATTATGATCTCTTTTGTGATGAGATTGTTCTATGATTTATCAATATAAAAAATGAATATACATTTATCACCTTTGTCATCCTACTTTATTCTTATTTTCTTGGGCATGTGTGCATATGAAACACATCCAAACACTCTAATGTGTTCAATGTTATGTTTAGGATTGTTCCATCACTCTTGAGGGATCATTTCCCCAAAAATCTTTGTTGTTGAGTTGTGGAGCTAAAAGCTTCACTAATGAGCTAATGTTGAGGTTGTTGGGCTTACACAGTAACTGACATTGGTTAGAACCAACTAACATCGATTAGGGGTTGATCGGCATCGGTTAAGGATCGACCGGCATCGATCATCTCTAGATCGACACTGACTTCTGTGCGTTTCTAGAATTGCTATTTTTAGGAGAACAAATTTGAGCCTTTGATTTAAGAGGTGGATCTAAGAGTGGCGAATGCATGGCTCATGAACCCTAGTGTTGTAGTATTCTATATAGTAGGGTTAGATCCTCATAGCATGTACAATTCAGTAATTGAGTTGATTGTAATTGATAGAGAGAGAGAGAGAGAACTCTTGAGGGAGAATTAATGTACATCTACGAGGTGTGACGAGAGAGATTTCTTCATTGTATTTCCTTCTGGAAGAGTTTAATACAGATTGGTTGTTTCTTTTATCTCTTATTATTTTCTATTTCTGATTTTTAGTTACTTATTACTTTTAGTTTCAATTCCATGTTTAGTTGCCTCTACAAAAGTAATCAATTATACTCTAAGATCTTGACAACTGGTATCAGAGTGTGTTAGTGTTTGAGAGCGTGTTAGTGTTTGTTGTTTATAGAATTCAATCACAGGCGTTTCTAATTTAGTGGGAGTAAAGCAATGGCAGAAGAAAGTAAACTAAGAATGAAGAAATTCAATGGCAAGAATTATCAATCATGGAGGATGCAGATTGAAGATTATTTGTATCAGAAACATCTATATTTACAGTTGGGTGGGGTTTCAAGAAAGCCCACATATATGGAAGATGAAGAATGGAATGTTCTTGATAGAAAGGCTCTTGGATCTATAAGGTTGAGCCTAGCATCTTCTATGTTTTCCAACTTATCACATGTAAAAACAATGATCGAGTTAATGGATTCTTTGGAAAATTTATATTAAAAACCCTCAGCTTCAGATAAGGTATATCTTATGAAGAAATTGGATCTGTATCTAGTCATCTTAATGATTTCCATACAATAGTAAATCAGTTAAATTCAGTCAAAATAGTTTTTGATGATGAAATTAAGGCTCTCTTAATCTTATGCTCTTTACCTAAAAGTTGGCATAGTTTGGTAATGGCAGTTAGTAATACTACATCTACTTCAAATATCTTGAAAGTTGATGATGTTTTTAGTTTAATCTTGAATGAAGAAATTTGTAAGAAAAACACAAAGGAAACATCAGGTAATGCTTTAAGTGTTGAAAGAAAAGGAAGGCAAAGAGAGAAGGGCAAGCAAGGGAAATCAAGGTCAAAGATGGGAAGTAGATCAAAATCTAGAAATGAAAGAATAACCTTCTAGAATTGTGGAAAGAAAGGGCATGCAAAGAAAGATTGTTGGTTGAAGGATAACAAAGAAACTCAGTATGAAGGTAATAAAGAAGCAAAAGTTGTAGGTATTGTTGTACAAGATGCTCTTATATTTTCTTTAGATAATAAAGTAGAATCATGGGTTTTAGATTATGGTGCCTCTTTCCATGCAACCCCAAATAGAGAATTTTTCAATGATTATGTCCATGGAGATTTTGGAAATGTTTATTTAGGGGATGATGAACCTTGTAAAATTTTTGGCAAAGGAAAAGTGCAGCTGAAATTGCAGAATGGCAACACATGGGTGTTGAAGGATGTCATGCATGTACCCATCCTGAAGAGGAATCTAATTTCTACAAAAAAGTTGGGTGATGAGGGTTGTACAGTAACTCTCATAGTTGAATCTTAGAAATTTTTCAAGGGTGCACTTGTATTATTAAAAGGTAAGAGAGTAGGTACACTTTATCTATCTACTTGTATTACTGATTATTCTCCTTCTATTTTATCTACTTCAGATGTAGATGCAAAGTTGTGGCACTGTAGGCTTGGTCACATGAGTGAGAAGGGAATGAATGTTCTTAAGTCAAAAGGTAAGATTTCAGATTTGAAAAGCATAGATCTAGATTTCTATGAGCATTATATCTTTGAGAAATAGAAGAAAGTGAGGTTTCTCAAAATTGGGTCAACAAAGAAGAAGCACAAGTTGGAGCTTGTTCACACAGATGTGTGGGGCCCAGCTCAGGTAGCTTCTATTAGAGGATCACAGTATTATGTTTTTTTCATTGATGATGCTACAAAAAAGGTATGAGTATATTGAATAAAGAGGAAATTTGATGTTTTTTACACATTTGAGAAATGGAAAGCTTTGGTTGAGAATGAAACAGGTTTGAGATTGAAGTGCCTTTGATCTGACAATGGTGGCAAGTACTACAGTAATAAATTCAATAGTTATTATTCTATGAGTGTAATACATAGGGAAATGATGGTTCTAAGGACACCTTAGCAAAATGGAGTTGCTGAAAGGATGAATAGAACAATAATAAAGCATGCATGAAGTATGAGGTTGCATGCTAGTTTACCCTTATAGTTTTAGGCAGAAGCTATAGATACTGTGGTTTACCTGATTAACAGAAGACCTTCTACTGCACTGGATGGTAGAATTCTAGAAGAGGCTTTGACAGGTAAAAAGGTAGATCTTTCATTTCTCAAAGTTTTTGGTTTTGAAGCTTTTATGCACATTAATAAAGAAAATAGAAAGAAGCTAGATGCTAAATCTATGCGGTGCACTTTCATTGGTTATGGTTTTAGAGATTTCAGATTCTGATTGTGAAATTTAGAAACTAAAAAAATTATTAGAAGCCGTGATGTGGTTTTCAATGAGAAGGTGATGTACAGTGATTGGCTGAAGAGGCTAAATAATTTTGAGTAGGGCAATCTTGATTTGGAAGAAGTTATGATCCAAAATGAGCTTGCAGGTAAAAATCATCACTCAAAAAAACATAGAGACTGATGTTGGTCAGGTGGAAACCGACGCCAATCAGGTGGAAATTGGCATTAGTCAGGTGGAATCGACATCGGTTAGGTGTAAACCAAGATTGATGAGAGATGATCAGGATCAATCACTATCAGAAGAAAATTTGGGCAGACAGCAAGCTGTAAATGAGTTTTAAAAACCCATAAGGAGGTCTAAAAGGGTAAGTAAACCTCCAATTCATTTTTTCCTTTCTTTATACTACTTGTTGCATCTCTGATGGTGGAGAAATAGAATGTTTTGATGAGGCAATGTAGGTAGAATCCAAGAAATAGTGGGAGCATGGCATGAATGAGGAAATTGATTCCTTGGAAGAGAACCATACGTGGGATTTGGTTGAGTTTCTAGCTGAAAAGAAAGCACTAAAAAATAAATGGGTATACAGGTTAAAGGAAGGATAGAATGGATAAATGAGATATAAGGCCAAGTTGGTAGTAAAGGGATTTGCACAGCTACTAGGTATTGATTTTAGTGAAATTTTTTCTCTTATAGTAAAGATGACTTTTATTTGGATTGTATTGTATTTAGTTGCTATTGAGGATTTGCATCTTGAGCACCTTGATGTTAAGACAACATTTCTTCATGAAGATTTGGATGAAGAGATATATATGGATCAGCCAGAAGGTTTTTAGGTCAAAGGTAAGGAGAAACTTGTGTGCAGATTGAAGAAAAGCTTATATAGTCTTAAGCAAGCTCCAAGACAATGGTATTTGAGGTTTGACAAGTTTATGACAGAGCATGGCTTTAGTAAATGTCAATCTGACCATTGTGTTTATTTTAATAGATTAGATAATGGTAGTTATATTATCTTATTACTATATGTAGATGACATGCTTGTTACAGGTTCACACATGCAAGAAATTATTGAGCTTAAGGTAAAATTAGCTAACACATTTACCATGAAGGATTTAGGAGCAACAAAGAAAATCCTTGGCATGAGTATTAAGAGAGATAGGAAAAATTATAGTTTGATTTTGTCTCAAGAGGATTATGTGAATAAGGTGTTGGAGACGTTTAATATGCAAGATGCAAAACTGGTAAGTACACCTATGGCTGGACACTTTAAGTTGAGCAAAGAACAGTGTCCTAAATCACATGATGAGGTTGAGTACATGAGTAGAGTTCCATATGCTTTAGCAATTAGGAGCTTGATGTATGTAATGGTATGTACTAGACCAAATATTGCCCAAGCAGTGGGAGTTGTCAGCAAGTTTATGGCCAGTCTAGGAAAGGAACACTAGAAATTAGTTCAGTGGATTCTCAAATATCTGAGAGGGACCAGCAGTAGGAATTTATGCTATGGAGGTTCAAACACTTCTCTACATGGGTATGTAGATTCGGATATGGCAGGTGACTTGGATGGTAGGAGAAGCACCACAGGATATGTGTTCACTATTGGTGGAATGATGGTTAGCTAGATTTCAAAGTTGTAGAAGGTTGTTGCCTTGTCTACTACAAAGGCAAAATACATTGCAGTCACAAAGGATAGCAAGGAAATAATTTGGATGACTCGGTTCATGGAAGAGTTGGGAAAGGAGAAATAGAGTTGTAGATTGTATAATGATAGTCAAATTGAAATTCATTTGGCAAAGAATACAGCCTTTCATTCAATAACCAAACATATACAGCTTAGGTACCACTTCATTAGATAGGTTTTGGAGGATGGACAGTTGAAGCTGGAAAAGATTCATATGGATAAGAACTCTGCTGATATGTTAAAAAAGCTGGTAACAAAGGAGAAGTTGAATCTTCATTCAACTTTTGTTGGTCTTCAAGATTGAACTTGAAGAGAGAGAAACAAGCCAGAGATGTTTAGAGGATGTTGTTGTATAGGTACAGGTGCAGCTATTTATCTCCAAGTGGGAGATTGTTGAGTTATGGAGCTAAAAGCTTCAATAATGAGTTATTGTTTAGATTGCTAGGCTTACATAGTAACTGGCATCAATCAGAACCAACTGACATCAGTTAGAGGTCGATCGACATCAGTTAGGGGTCGACTGGCATCAGTCATCTTCAGACCAACACCGACTTCTGTGCATTTATAGAATTTCTATTTTTAGGAGAATAGATTTGAACCTTTGATTTAAGAGGTGGATCTAAGGGTAGCAAATGCATGGATCATGAACCCTAGTGTTGTAGTAGTCTATATAGTAGGGTTAGATCCTCATAGCATGTACAATTCAGTAATTGAGTTGATTGTAATTGATAGAGAGAGAGATAACTCTTGAGGGAGAATTGTTGTACATTTGTGAGGTGTGAGGAGAGAGATATTTCTTCATTGTATTTCCTTCTAAAAGAGTTTAATATAGATTGGTTGTTTCTTGTATCTCCTATTATTTGTTGTTTCTTATTTCTAGTTACTTATTACTTCTGGTTTCAATTTCGTGTTTAGTTGCTTATACAAAAGTAATCAATTGTACTCTAAGATCCTGACATTTGTTTGATAAATATTTAATATGTATATGACTATTTTTATATTCTCATCTCAAAAATCATTGAGCAAACCTTTTGCCTTTATCATACTCCTTGCCATTTCTTAGATAGTCCTATTCTACCTATGGGCCACACCATTTTATTATTGTGTATCCCTATCTATAAATTATGTATTTATCTCATGATTCTTGAAAAAATTCATGAACTCTTTAGATACATACTCTCCTCTTCTATATGTCCTCAAAATATGTATGTGGTGGCCACTTTCCTTCTCCACCATGACCTTGAATTGCTTGAATGTCTCAAATGTATCCAATTTATTCTTAAATAAATACACCCATGTATTTCAAATGAAATAATCTATGAATTTCATGAAGTATACATTCATTGATAAGGAGGGAGTATTCACTAGACCACACAAGTTTGAATGGATCAGCTCTAATGGAGATCTAGCTCTCCAAGATTTACACATGGAGAATGCACTCTTATGTGGCTTCACAAATATGGATCCTTCACACACTTTGTTTGGATGTTATAATAGGGAAACCCTCTCACCATTTACATCTAGTGAAGAAGGTTCAACCCTCCAAATATCAAATTCTCATATTTAAAGTGCCAAAGAGTAGAGTTATGTACTACCATAGTTTTAAATGTTGATGCAATCTCACCTTGAATTCTCAAAGTAAACATCTCGTTCCTTGGCATCTTGATTGATGAAATATGCCTATTAAAATTATTCTTATGAAATACTATACACTTAACATATTCAAATATCACCTTTCATCCTTTTTTAATATGCTTCCCTATGCTAATTAGGTTTTTCTTCAACCTAAGCACATGGTAAACATCTTGAATTTATCTTTTATCACCTTACTTAATGTGAATAAAAATGTTGTGTTTCCCCATAATGAGAACATTCTCATTATTTCCCATCTTCACATCTGATTTTATTGTCTCACCAATGTGGTTTAACATCTCTTTATTCCCACTGTTGTGGTTGTTACAACCACTATCCAAGCACTAAGTTTCTTTATCACTTTACTAGATAATGTTGCATGTTATAATAAAGTTTCCACCTTTATCATTCCTATTAGTTTCAAACTCATTTTCATGGGATAAATTTGAATTCTACCGATTCATATCATACTCCTTTATAAACTCACTACCATGGTGTCCATACTTCTTGAAATAATAGAATTATACATTAGACTTCTCATACCTTTGTGTATATCTTCCTTTAGAAGTGTTTCTGCTCCTTCCTATGCCATGTGACTCTATATGGCTATGCATTCCACCTTATTTACTAATTCAAGTTCTTCCTTTTCCTATATTTTTAGCTCCCTTACCCCTTCCTCTCACATTCACACTAGTCTTGAATTCTTACTTATGGGAGGAGGTGTCTGACCTATTAGACCTTTGTTCATGGGTTTTGGAGGAACCCACTAGCTCATCTATTGTCAATTTCCTCAAATATTGTGACGTTTCAATTGCAACATTATAAGGTGAAATCTGATTGGAAGGATCCTCATCACCTTATCAATGATCTTATGATATTCAATTACATCACCACATGTTTTGATTTGGTTGAGAATAATCATTGTAATTATGAGAAAGCCATTGATAGACTCATTTTCCTTCATCATTAATGTCTTAAAGTCTCTTCTTAAGAGCTATAACTTGATAAGCTTCACATTGTCACTCCATTGATAGGCATTTTTCAAAACATCCTATGATTGTTTTTAAAGGAAAACTATTTCTATCCTAAGAAAGATTAAATAATATAATGCCATTTTTATGTAGCTAAGTTCCTTGGGATTCTTTTTCCTATTCTCTTTCAACACATTATTTTATTCCTGAGATAAAACATTAATTACTACCTAGTATGTAACATCAATGTATCCACCTTCAACCAACTCCCATAGCTCTTGAGAGTTAAATATGGTCTTCATATTGATACTCCATACATCCTAATTCTTTTCCATCAAATGTAGGGATATACTAGAAATAACTAGCACTTTCTATTGCCATGTTTCAATGGGATTGTAACTTAGATTTGATAACAATTGTTTTTAGAAATAACATGCAAGAATGAGAAGGAAAATGGGTAGTTTAAAACGCTAAATAGTTAAGATCTAGACTAATCACAGATGCACCAATATGGACAAAACAATTATAGTTACAAAAAGTTTAAAATAGAAGGAAAAATAAGGTAGGGTAGAGCTTAGATGGAGCAAACACAAATTTTCATAAATTAATTTCCTCTTAAAATTCAATTAGAAACACTTCTAAAATTGTTATTAAAACACACAAAAAATGATATATTTTGTATTTTTCTACCCTCTACTAAAAACTAACTACTTATTTAGACTACTTGATTTCTTTCTCTTTCTCTTTTAATTGTTCTACACCTTCTATTCACTTTCTCTATTGTGTATCTACTATGTTTTATTTTTATCCTCACTTCCATATTTTTTATAGCCTATTACTACATTATATTCTTGAGGCTCTTCTTAATCCAACTTTTACATGCATTTTTACCAACTTACACTCTATTTGTCTCATCTCCCTTTTGTCTTTTTGTGGGGCTTCTCATTTACCGTAGATTTTTACCCCAAACTCCAAATGACTAGAAAATTTGAAATTTAAACCTACTACATTAATGATTACTATTATAGTCTAGAGCTTGCTAGGTGGATACGTAGTTAGGGAAGAATAAAATATTTTAACAATTTTCCATTGTACCCTTGGCCATTTCAAGACCATTTTACTCATCTTCATCTCATCAAATCTACACGTGTTTTTTGGTCATCCTCATTACTTTTCCTTCCATTTTTCATCATCTTAATCCTCCATTTTTAATATCCACCTGAGCCCAATCATTTTTTGATCATTTCCTTGTACTCCCCATGCATTTTGGTGGAGTTTCAAGCTTTATAAAATAATATATGTTTTAGAGGTAATACGAGCACTTCAAATTTTTGATCAATTCATGCAACTTCTAAAAAAGATTTTATGAGGTGATTTTAATTTTTTTATGATCATTATGGCCTCTACATTTAATTTACATGATTATTTCCCTTCCTTTATTATAAGTCTAACAAATATGAAATTGCTTGTCAAAGTTACCTTTTTTTCAATAGAAGGCTCAAAGGATGAAAATCAAGTGTATGGGATATGAGCCAATATCTAACCTAGAAACCAATGTTATTGAAATTAGAGACTTGATAATTGGTTAAATTAACCTAGAGTAAACTAGAGATAGAATGAATGAGGGTAAACATAATACCATTAGGAAACATATCTTTTATAGTTGGCTCCCACAAGTCATTTCATTCCATATTTCTATTCAATGCACATCCCTAATCCTTCGATGTAAAAAATATTACAATATGAAGATCAAAGATATCATAACCTTTGAATATGTGATAATGGATAATTTTTGTGGCCACTATCTGAAAATACTCTTAGAGTTCTCCATCATAATGGAGTAGTACTAAAATACAAAAATAATACATTAACATGGTTAACAAGACACACGTAAATAAAAAGAAAAATGTTTATTTCAAGATATTGAACTATCTCTATAGGTTTGATTTACATAAAGAGTTATCTCATATGTTCACCTTGCTCAACAAGGTGATAGTAAATATAACCATTGGTGAACTCAATGAGTGGATATGCATAATCATGAATATCATTTGTGAAGATAAACAATACATAGAATTGGGGTAAAACATCAATGGTACCCTATATGAGTAATTGGGAACATTGGAGACCACTAATAAATTCTAGGTGACTTTTTATCTAATGTATTCAATTTTAGTCTTGATTTGATGCCCTAGTCTTACTATAAATGGATAATTTATTTTAGGGAGAATTATTTATCAATATTACCATTAGATCACTTTGAAAATGGGGAAAAAATCTTTAGATGTATTAGTGATGTTTTTCTCAAGTTGACAGTGATATACCCTTCTCTAAAGTCCCTTCACTTTAGAAAGTTATTAATTTGTATAGGAAAAAATGCCCCTCAAAGTACATAACATGTTCTAATTGTAGTACTTATAGATCATGTTTCACTAATTGACACTTTGATAGTTTTACACTCTTGAAAAAACACTCTGATTGTGTGCTACTTAAAACTACTACACCTGGTTCACATTCAGTACCCATTTCTAAATCTAGCACATTTTCCTTATATGCTCTCTTAGATTGTAATCTATCAAACATTCATTCATATTGTGATCTTACCACAATTTTAGTTTCATTTTTTACAACTCATGCTTTTGTCTATCACAATATTGATGTGATTACCACATTTGAGAAACACATCATTAGTTTTGGTTCCCGTATTCTCCAAACCTAGGGTTATTATCATGGAGGTATTAAATAAAAATTAAGGCATTGTGTTTCCCATCTAGTATGCTGACTAGGTTTCTTAGCACAATATTGATTACTGATAAAGTGATTCCACTTCTTCTTTGGGATCATTTGAAAGTAGCTTCATACTAGTTTTTATTTTCTCTACACTTGCAAAGGAAATTGAGTGATGTATAACTACTATATCTAGGAATTTGAATTATTTACCATATATTTATTCAAACCCTTCACTCAGGCATGAGAGTCCCAATTTATTTTTAGATTCTATCAATCATGAGTAACCTAAACCTTCACTTAGGCATTTGAGAATTATTCTTGTTTCTGTAAGGCTTATGAAGCCTTTCCCTTAACTTAGGCATGAGAGACCCGATATTTATTATGTTAAGCATGAGTGTCCTAAAACATAATTAAATTCACATACACAAGATTCCTAAATTTGATCGAGACATTTCCTTACATACAACATTTGTACACATGTAACCAAATTAGTTATAGATGACTTATTCCAAAATGTATATTTATTTGGGATGGATTGATGATTGATTGTTGTGTCTTTTTCAACACTCACTATGTAGACTCTATTGACACAAATACTCCATTGTTCAGTTACATCTTTAACATGCCATTCATACTACCTAGTAGTGTTATTTTTGGGGAAAAAATTAAGTCTTATGATGGCTTATTTAATAGATTGACTACTTCTTATGGGGAGAAATTTATGGTATTCCCAACATATGTTTGATTTTTCATTGTTCTTTATGGAATAATTAGACAAATTTCTTATCACCAACAATGATAGCCTTGTGGTGTATCTCCTAATATCATGTCATTTTATTACTACTAGATTGACTATTATAATAGTGTGATACTGGTCACATTATAGATGACATAAATTTTTTTAATCTATCTTGTACACTATTCTTGGACTTGGGTATTAATATTTTAAGAATATGTTACAATCAAAGTGAATAACAAATTAAGAATGTACTAATAAACACCCTTCATCCTTTTGAATCATTCTAATTACTTTAATTTTATATCTTTCTTACACTATGGCATACCTTTATTTACTGTTTTGCTCAATTTAGATCAAAAATGATTTTTTAATGCCATGTTTATATAAACTAATTTACTTTTATTATTTTAACATCATTGTACACTTTTATATTAAAATATTATGGATCTTTTCACCTTTTAATGGTTGTAACCACATATCCATAAAAAGGATAGAATAGCTTGTTCATTTTATGATGTTATGGCACCAATACCTTTATAGATTGGATACACTAACTATATGCATTAAATATATGTCTACATGAATGAAAATTACCATCAAGATCTTGTTTCAAAAAGGAGAAAAAAATTATTTGCTTCCTTCATACATAAAGTAGAGGAGGGACTTTTTGAGAATAAAATGAGGTTATTAAGAATGAGAACACCATGTTTATAAAGAATAAATAAATTAGATGAATTATACGGTTCAAAAAAGCAAGTCATCAATAGTATTTCCCATTGCTTTATATGGTTATTCATTGAAAATAGCATTAAATCTTTTTAACTGAAGTTATAAGGTTAACCCAAGTTACATACTAAGCCACCTTGGTTGTAAATAGAAATATAACTAACTATATGAAACATGTCATAAATTAGGTTTCTTAAAGGGCCTAAAATTAATAAGTAGGTGTGTTCTTATTGAATAGACTAAATAAGTAAAAGTGGTTAGATGTATAAACTAAAACATTTAATTAACTTCAACAATGATTTCTAGTGAAAATATCCATATATCATATCTTATTTTTCTCCCTTATTCACTATAATATTTAGAACTTTGAGTTGAAGAGAAACTAATAGATCTTCCATACATAATTATTTTGAAAAAAAATCCTCTAGATGATGCTTTGATATTATAGTTTTGACCCTATTAACACTACCACTTTCCATGTTTTGGGTAGACACATTGCAATATATTGTAACTTGGGATGTCATGACCTATGAATTGATTCTCTCCTCTATTATCATAACATTGAATTCTTCAATGATAGTTTTAGAATATACTATTTTGGATCTGCATAATAAAGTATTACCCATTCCATCAAATAGAAATAAAAATAAGTAAAAATTAAAGAGAATTGAAAGGGAAATAAATAGGGGAAAAATTAGAGCTCAAAGTGGTGTATAATCAAAATGTGGGTATTTATTTAACTTTTATTTACACATTACTATAAATCATTTCATATGTTTTCTAATTTTTTTTAATACATATGTTTTTGAATATATGAAATGATTTCAAAGAATTTTTGATAGACATATATATTATTTTAATAATAGTTGACATTTTGAGATGATATTTAACTTCTTCCATTTCTCTCAACTGAAGCATGAGCACTTTTTACATTGAGCATCATATACAATTTAGTAGTTTGACATTATTTTTTTATCACAATGATTGTCACATTTTATGAAACCCTTTATCTTGGGTTAATTTATTATAGATTCAATATGAAGTAAACATCTAATGAAACAAAATTTACTATAAATTTAATCAAACACTGCATTTTCTCACTCACCATTGTCATCATGTTCAATATAGCTCATAATTTACTATCTTCATTTTTTTCTAATCTATTTTATTATCTTAAACATGGATGGTATTCAACCATAATTTCCTTATGTGCATTAACTTTCAATTTAACCACCTCTATTATTTACATAACCTATAATTCCTCAAAAATAATTTCTATTTTCACCTATATTGTTTCTTTCTAGGAAACATGTAGATTTCATTGGTTTTCCTCAACACATCTTATCTCTGAAAGAGAAAAGACAAATGAATTTCCTCAATCAATTATTAGCATAGATTTTAATTATTATATTAGTACTTTTTAATTATTTTTTTGTTAATTATTATATTTGTTATGGTTGGTAGTTACCAAATTGAATAGTTATTCCAACCATTTCTCTATTGTATATATTCCCCTGCTAAGTTAATGAATAAACATCGAAGCATTTTACCTCTTCATATGGTATCAAAGAAACAAAATATATACATATAAAAAGGATATTGGCATCACTGCTAAGGGCAAAAAATAAACTCTTCAGCTTTGTTTATTTTGGTAGTATACGTACTTTTGAATGTAAAGATCTAGTTCCTCTATCAATGGAATTGAATACAGGATCAATCTCCTTCCCAATATATATAATATATTTAGTAAAATTGAGATATATAAGATGTTTGATGCACTGTTGTTAATGAAAGAGTTCATAGAGTGGCTATAGAACACAATGAAGTAAAGTGTAGAGATTATACATGAAGGAGATATAAGCAGCTTTTCTACCACACCTATGAGTAAGTGGAAGAAGAAATTTTGGCTAATTTGGAGAGATAGGTGATGAAAAGTGAAAGAGATTCAGACCATATTATGTGTATTTTAGGCTTGATCAAAGTTTGATGCAAGCCCAATGTCTGATGTAAAGGCTCCAATTTTTTCCCATCTAAAAAAGGAAAAAAACCCTAGGGCCATTGCTCCCAAGAAGGTAACTCCTATTACAAGAGAAAATAAGGTGATTTCAATTTTCTCCTTGAAAAAGGTACACTAGTTTATACATACAACAATGTTGAATACTATTTTATTAGCTTTGTGAAATATTGCATAAATAAGTAAAGGTAATGTATGTGCTAAAATTACTATTGTTTAATGCTCAACTTATGAAAGTTCCAATTTTTTTTGCATTGAAGACAAATAGACACATAATTCTTCAATTTAAATAACTATGGGGCATCCCCACTAGTATAGTGACCCATCCTACTAGAGATGATGAAAAAATGAAATATGGTAAGTCTAATACCAAAATTCCCTATTGTGGATCACACTTTATGTCATTAATGAGATTCAACCTCATATTCAAGTTGCATAAACATTAAAGGAGGATTGGTACATTCTATCCACTATATAAGAGGTGAAGAACAAATCTAAGATCTTTTATATCTTACTTAAACTTCATAATCATAGTATGAAAGATGCTAAAAAAGTTGAGTAATTATTATCCTAGGTAAAAGAACATCAAGTAGAACTAGTTATGATTAGATAAAAAATCAAGGACAAGTTAGTTTTGATCACATTTCAAGCTCTCCCTTCTCAATTTTATATATCCATTTCAACACTAAACATTACAAAATAAGCAGTGTCTTTCTAAGAACTGGTGAATTATCTTCAACAAAAAAAATAAATCTAGTCTGTACAAGATGAGTTCAAGGAGAAATCCTTAATTTCCAAGAAAAATGGTTAAATATTTCCAAAAGGTCCACAAAGTTAGTCACAACAACAAAAAAAATCTAGGAAGGAAAATAATGGTGCTGTTATATTTACTAAAGCAATATGCATGACATTGATCACTTATGGTATAATGCCTTGACAAAAGGCACATCTAATTGAGAGATCACATCCAATGGAGATAATTCACTTAAATAAAATTATGTCCTTAGCGATGAAAGTAATGACATGTAGTGGCAACGTAACAATCAAAATAATATGATGCATCTGAAGAGAAGGTACCAATAAAATTAAATTGTGATACAATAAGAACGTACTTCTTATCTCTCAAACCTCATAACCAATGAAAAATGTTTATTTTATTATCTTAGGAACCAACAATTATATGATAGGATGGTAGGATCTCTTTGATTCACTAACTAATCAACCCACTAGAGATCAGGCTCAGATTTTAGGCGATAGGGATTATGTTGTAGAAGGAATTTTAATTGTCACTACTCCTCTTGGGATGAGAACATGTACTATTGAAAAGGTAATGTATATCCTTAGATTGAAGAAAATACTCTTGTCTATAAGTTATCTATTGCATCATAAGGTTAAGGTGGAGTTCCTGATCAAGAAAGGTAACAAATCCCATCTCCTCTCATGGGAAGGTAATGTAATTACTAGATATTTTTTGAAGGATTATTTAATTTCTATAGATGCATTTTAATCTAATGCAATTTTTATCTCTATCTCTAAAATGGAATATACTACTCTTTGGAATTACTGACATGGGTACCTTTCTATTGGCTCCTTGTACTAGCTCAACTCTAAGGCCATGGTACATGGACTTCCTTGGTTGTCCCATTGTTTTCTTATATACCCTAGATTCCTTGCCAACAAACAATATAGGGTTACATTAGAGTTGATTTCTTCACATGTCTAGGATCATCTTGATGTGGTGTATATTAATCTATGTAGACCCATGTCTTCCTATTTTCACTTATTCAAGTACTTATAATTGTTCGTTGATGATTTATATAAAAATACATGGGTGTTATTTCTAAATTAAAAAAATGAAGCATTTACTCATTTTAACATCTTCTATAATATTATTATAATGTAATCAAGGAGTCCTCTTCACCTCTTCCACTTAGATCAAGAGAGAATTCACATAAAAGGAGTTATTGACATTCTAGAAGCAACATGTCATAAAAAACACCTAAATGCTCCATATATGCACCAACATAATATAATTATAGAGTGACACAATCATTCAATGATGGATATGAATCATTACATGCTTTTCAATACAAATTTAGAGGTACCATTCTGGGCAAAACTAGTTCAAATATCTGTATATCTTATCAATAGGGCACCTATAAATATATTGCAAGATAATACACCATAGGAGGTATGGAGTGGTCATAAACCTTCAATCTCACATCTAATATTATTTTGTTATACATCATGTATGCATGTCTTAGCTAAAAATATGAATAATATAAAAATGAAGACACTACAATGCCTTCTATTGGGTTATATTAGTACTTCAAAATCATATCATCTTGTGGATCCTTAGGCACAAAATATTTATGAAAGTTAAGATGTGGTTTATGATGAGTCATAATTTTATTAATTGTCACAAAAGGAGCGAAAATATACCACATCTCACATAATTTTCCCATAGTTAGATGATGAACATGAAGAATATTGTTACAAATAAGGTGAGATTCAAAGAGAATTATTCATTGACCCTAGAAATTTGGAAGATAATTATTCATCAAATTAATAGTATCATCGACATCCGAAATGGGTAAAAATCACCGTAAGGGACTCACACATAAACTCTATTCTAAACACTTAGTTAGGAGTTCAAATAATAAGAGAGGTGAGAAATGAATTTAATCTCACCCTCATGAGTTTAGTAGTTAACAAAATAGAATCAAATACAATTAGAGAGGTTGAATGTCAACCTTAGTGGAATAAGGCCATGCATGATGAATATGAGGCCCTCATAAAAAATGGGACATGGGAACTTGTAAATATACCTTTAAGAAATAAATTCAATGCTTGTAAGTGGATTTTCATTACAAAATAAAATGCATATGGATCCATAGAAATACAAAGTATGACTTGTTGTAAAGGGGTACGCTGAAGAAGAAGGAATTGATTATGAGGAGACATTTGTATCAACTTCTAAAATCAATACAATCATAGTTTTTTGTGCACTCATAGAATAAAAGCGATGGAAGATTAAAAATATGGATGTTAAAAGTGTATTCCTTAATGGTGATGTCAAATAAAAAGTTTACATAACTCAACTAGAAGGTTTCATTGAAAAATAAAACCCATAAAAGGTATGTCATCTAATTAAGGTATTGTACAGACTTAATCAATCATAAAGGGAATGAAAATTAATATAGATGAACATCTATTGCAACATGAATTCATTTCTAGCCCCTCAAATTCAAATCTATATATCAAGAAGGTAGGCACATATATTGTCATTCTTGTTTTGTATGTGGGTGATCTTGTGATCATAGGAACTTCAAATGATCTTATTGAATAAGTAAAGAATGAATTTAAAAAGAAAATCGACATGAAATACATATGGCTAATTCATTCTTATCTTGCCTTAGAGGTATGGCAAAGGAAGAATCATATTTTGTCTCATAGATGAAATATGCAAAGATGCTACTTGAGAAATATAAGATGACATACTGTCAACCAATGTCAATTCCAATGGAGAAAGTTTTGCATCTATCCTGATTTTAAGATTCACCTCAAGTAAATGAAACTCACTATAGACAACTTGTTTGGAATCTCATTTACTTGACATATACCAGAATAGATATATGCTTTGTTATCAAAAATCCTTCAAGATTATGTAGGGGCCAAATAAGTGTCAATGGGTTGAAAAAAATAACATTTTCAGATATGTCTAAGGTAAAATATATTATAGTATAGAATACAAGAAAAAATCACATTTCTTCTTATAGGTTTATATCAACTCAAACTATGTTGGATCTATTGATGATAGGAAATCAACTTTAGGATATATCATTCATCTCATATCTAGACTAATTTTGTGGATTAGTAATAAGAAATATGTACATTCTCTCTCATCCATAGAGGCAAAATATCATGAGGCACATGGAGCTATGTGTGAAATTTTTTGGTTATGTTTCATTCTATCTGACATAGACAGTCTTAAATATTTACCACCAACCATTTTCTATGACAATTAGGGTTTGTCTAAGTTTGTTAAGAATCTAGTATTTCATGAAAGAACCAAACACATTGAGGTTTAGTTACATTAAATTTGATAACAAGCCTTGAACCACCATATTCATCTCCATTACTACCAAAAAAATTTATAGATATCACATATACTCACCAAGTCACTTGCCAAGGTGAAATTTGATCTATTTCAAGGGTATATTTATAAAAACAATTTGATAAAGGGGATAATGTTAGCATAGATTTTGGTTATTACATTTATACAATTCATGTAATAAAGGGGGTAATGTTAGAATATATTCTAATATATTTATATTTTTTTTGTTAAGTATTATGGTTACTATTATAGTTGGTAGTTACCAAATTGAATAGCTGTTCCGACTATTTATTTTTTATATATATTCACCTACTCAGTTATTTAATAAATATAAAATAAATCTATCTCTTCATCTCAAAGGATAATTTTACCTCTTCTAGCTTATGAGATAAACAAAATTCTTTCCCATCATCAAATAATGGGTCTCTTTCTTCTAGTTCAAAAATTATCTCCTCGAATATTCATCCACGAGTGTTTGTTCCTCTATGGGCTGATTACAACTGTCTCCTTACTATTTTTGAAATTATATTTTTGATTCTCATATAGTAACCTCAGTCTCTTATTGTCTTTCAAGGAAACCTTCTTCTCTTCACTCATATCCTTCTCATTGATACTTATCAAAATAGATTTAATTTACTTCACATGGAAAATTCCCTCTCATATTACTTTTCATGGAATTATTTTTATTATTATATTCTCTCTCAAGCCTCAATACATGAAACTTTTTCCACCACTATACTTGCATTATTGGGTGTACAGTATGAACCATCAACTTGGAAACTATATGTTCCTAACTTGTTATCCTCTTCCTTCCTTTTTATTATCTATTTTCTAGGATAAATCTCTAATACTTATTTTTAAATACATGTAGTCTATTACATGCATCCTTAACCCTCGTGGGGTCTTAAATAAAATAATATTAAAATAAAATTTCTAACACGACTATCCATTCCAAGAGCTTATCTAGGGCCCATTTACAATATAAAAAAATAGCGCTTCTAGTAGGCTTACAGTTTTCTTTCACTATGACCTTTGTTGGTATCTATATTAAATTTATTGTCCTATATCAATGACATACAACATGTATTATAATGGTATCAACACCTCATACATTTATTCTTCATCATCTTCACTCATATTTGAAGAAACTTCTATACTTTATACATCCTTCATCATACTTAATATCACAAAGATTTTCTTAAACATCCCCACCAAGTCTTCTACTCTTGGTGATCTACCATTTTTATGATTCGTATATTTTCCATAAAAATATGTATATTTAAAAACCTACAATAGAATCAAATGAAAACATCTCTCATTTATTTTACACTTGCATGATTTCTCTCACACCTACAAAAGAACTTATCTTGTTTCTTATGCAAGCTTATTTTTCACAACTTGGAATTAGATCAAATATAATTATATTTCACAACCTACAATTGAATCATACAATATACTCACACACTCAACTTAACAATGAAAGACCTTACCCTAATACGTATTGGTGAAATCAAGGTAAAGGGCTCCAATGAAGGACAACCTTTAATACCATGATACATGTATTAAAATTCGCTCATGAAAACACTTTCAAACACATTACACATAAATTGGGAACAATTAAATAATTTTTTTATTGAATTAAACACATAATATATAGATATTCTTACACAAATTCATCCACACTCTCATTCAGACACTCACACTCACACATGCATTGATTGGATTATTATAACACGTGAAGAATAATTCAAATCTCATATCATCTCTTGGTAGTTTTAAAAAATAAATAAAAATTAAAACCAAAATAAACTCAAATGTGATCTAAAACTAATCCAAACCTATCCAAAATTTGACCCAAAAAAATAAAAAATTATATTAATAATTACCCTAAATAAAATATAAAAAAGTATTAAAAATGTAATGTAACAAAATATTTTATTTTTTTTGTTATATATCTTGTTATTTTTTTTACTATTGATAATTTATATTAAAAAAAACTAAATATACTCCTTGGTATTAGATCTAATAAGGTGTAAAATATATCCATCAATCTTGTATTAATTTTAATATCTATGTTGAGGAAGGAGACGAGCTAGTCAAAGGATGTGTGAAGGGATAAATGTGTGGATCACAAAGAATATGATAATGAGATGATATAGGCATCTAATATAATTTATATAAATAAAAGGCACTTGTGTGGGACATTAATTTTTTTTTAAAATTACCATTTCCATTATATTTTGATGGATATTCATCTTTCATCATATCCAACATGTATAAACCTACATGGTTGGACTGAGCCGCACCACTTATTCTCATTTCAACTTTTCTACGCCATTTCTATATTTTCATTATTTAATGTGATTTTGTCCAAATTTAATGAACAATGTGGACTAAAGTATCCACGGTGGTAGGTAACAGTGATGTTGATGCCTAATGATGATTTTTTCAGCATGTCTATCACATTTTAACCTTCACATTCATGGTTTTGATAGTGACTAATTGACTTCATTATTTCATATTGTTTTGATACATACAAAATAAATATAAGGACACATACATGAATTACATACTATTCAATTTAAGGATATACATTGTCATTGGTTTTTTAGTGAAACATATTCACTGAAGGAAAAAAGACTACAATTGAGAGAAGTGACTACAATAAATTGCATTGGAATTAATAACAATTATCCTTCCACTTGTCTACCACTACAAATAAAACCTAGGTTTGAGACTTTATTACAGTCAAGGTTTTATTCTTTTTATTGGCTTGTTACTTTAATTTATAGTTATAGTTGAAAATTTGATGAAAATATTGACTGAAACTTAGATTGAAACGGTCCTTAAATAATTTAATGGATACCTATTAATACCAATTTTTTCTTAAAATCCTAATTTTTTAATGCTCCCTTTAGACAAGGATAGTATGGACTACCAATGTATTCTTGAAAAAAAAATATTAACAATTTAACCACTGATAACCCATTATGGAAAATTAATGTTATCATCTTTCCTATTGTCACATGTTTTTGGTTGAATTTGGGACCAATGTTATAATGTTCATAATAATTTTTATATTATAAAACTAAAACCTACCTATGTGTATCTAGCCATGCAATAAAAAT
The DNA here is from genome assembly GCA_037957365.1 of Torreya grandis. NCBI lineage: Eukaryota > Viridiplantae > Streptophyta > Pinopsida > Cupressales > Taxaceae > Torreya > Torreya grandis. The sequence continues at coordinate 34,202 of JARHVA010000559.1, read as the reverse complement.
CTTAGCATTACTATCCACTATCTAGACACAAATTTTAAAGGCTTGGATAATCTCATTTTACATTTTTATGTAGTTGATAAAGTGAGTTAGGTTGTTTTTAGGTAGATAGTTTGATTGAAACTCTTAGATAAGTGCATAAAATAAGTCTTCCAAGATATAAATGGAGTTATAATTCAATTTTTTGGTATAATTATAAAGTATCATTGAAATTCTTTTTAAATTTATTTTGCTAGTTGCAAATGTGTTAATTTTAATCTAGTATTTATAAAGTTTATAAAAGGCCTATAAATGTAAAGTGATATTGGTGGATCCATTATAGGACATTTAAGTAGTGATGACACCTATGTGAATGCCTAAAATTTGACTAATTAATGGTTCATTTTGAATGTGTTTTATGACTTGGTTATGAAATAGTGGTTGTTGAATGAGATTACTAAGACCGTCCTTAAGGAACTTGGGGATGGGAGGATTTTGATTTAAAAATCCCAACTAATGTTTATGATGTTTATTTTTTATTTGTAAAGTTAGTTTTGAATTTACATCATTTCATCATGATTATTATCTTGATTGCTTTCCATTTGAATCATTTCTTGTAAGATATTTTGGTTGCGATCAGTAGTATTTTAGCTGTATGTATAAGCTTGAGTGGCCTATTAGGATACACAAGTGTGGTATTAACATTGGTATTAGTGTGAGTAATTTAGGTTGGCCCAATAAAGGTTATACTCATCATTTTATAAGTTATAATAAGAATGGTGGATGAGGAATGAAATAGATAAGTCATAAATTAAATCACCCCAAGACATGTATAAAAGTTGTGAGTACGACAAATAGGACATCCCATGTGGGGTGCCATCATGAGGTTCTCTAAAATGACACTATCCTTTACCCTAGTCCATTATCTTCTTGGATATAAATTTTAATTTTTTCTTTATACTCCATGTCCAATTCTTCTTCAACCTCGTGGTCTTGGATTAGGTGACCTTGTCTAGTGGTTTTAGGGTTGCTACATGGATAATAAAATTTGGATAATTGGTAAACATAATATAATAACCTAAAATTTGATCTTGAGACATTGAAAATTTATAAGGAATTCATTTATTTTTATAAAATATATTGTGATTATTCAATTCTATAGCATTAGGATTATTATTAAATCCTTGAAAATTCTAACAAGTTTTCTCTTCATATTGGTCTAGGAGATGTTGCATAGTGGAATATAAAATATCAACAATACCAAGGTGGATAGTATAGTTAATTACAAAATATGCCAAAAATAAACTATATTAGGATGACCAATATAGTAGGAAAATAGAATATGATAAAACCAACTGTATCATCATGGTCAATGTAGTATGATCATAGAAATAGAATGCATATGTGTGGTCGATGTAGTTGAAAGGAAGATGTTAAAAATAAAATCTACCATGATATATGATGTATTTGGAAAAAATATATAAGTGTATCAATTTGGTAGATAGAGTTAAAAAAGAGACAATTATGTCAATTTTGGTTAATTTAATTGGAAAGAATGACATAACTATATCAGGTTGGTTGATAGAAATGTAAATATATTGATATAGTTAAAATATATTGGGTTGGCTTATGTAGTTATAAAGTCACTCAAAATTTTAATGAGTTGGATAATTTAGCTATCACATAAAACAAAAAATAGTATCAAGGTTCAAAGTACATTTTGGAAAATACAAATTTGATAATTTAACTAAGTAGTACAAAAATTAAGAAACTAGGAAGTTATTATTACATTAAATTTGTTTTAATTGTAGGTTTTTAGATATCATAATCCCACATGTAAATATTGAACAAGGACCAAAATTCACTCACTACAGCGCATTCCATCATCCCATAGATAGAATTTATGGTCTATGAAGTATGTTGAGAGTAATATCATGGGGTCGATTGCTTATCGCTACAAAAAAAATTTATAGAAAGACTTCCTATAGGCCATAAAATAAAATTTTAGGCATTGAAAATATATTTTGATGTGTGTGGAAACTAAATTTTGTATATAGTGTTCTATAATGGATTTAATATTAGGGTAGTACCCCTCAATCCATCACTACTTGAGCATAGCTCAAGAAGGAAAAAAATATAAATAAGGATGAATCAGGTCAAAAGTGAAAGATACAAAATGCAATGAAAAATGAACATTCAAAATGGTATCATGTTGTTTGATAAAGTTGACATAAAATTTGATAAAACTAAATTGTATGGATTTGGTTGATGCAGTAGTATCAAACACATAATTGTAATGGGATTACATATGTAATTGGGAAAAACAATAAAACTATATTGGGGTTTAGGATATAGATTGTATTAGACATAAAATTGTATTAAGCTAGTTAATACAATTCTCGATAAACATAAAATATATTTGATTGGTTTATAAAGTTATTAAAACTAATAAAAACTATTGGGTTGGATGATATATTCACATTGAAAGATATATTAGGGTTCTAATGATGTCGATAAGAAGGTAAAAGGAAAAAACATGAAAATGAACCAAATAGAAGTGGGATAATATTTACTTCAAGTTTAGATATTAATATTATCATTTATATACATCAATATATTAAATATAATTTTAATTAATTATATAACCTAATAATATTTTTTTCACCTTTTTTGATGTCCCTTGAGAATTCACCGTCTTACTCTAGTGTATATTTGTAAAAGTCTCGAGGGGAGTTGGTAGTCTCTAGCATGGTGTCCCTTTAGCCTCAAAATAATGGTGAATTAGATATCAACGTTTGTATTACCACTAGGATCCCAAAGGAATTAACAAGTGGGTGCCCTAATTTGTAAGGGAAAGATAAAACTCCACTTAGTCCTTCATAGGAGAGAGAAATTGGTGAATTTATTGGCACTTCAAACCCTTCTTCCATCTTTACAAAAGAAACCATAGGTGTTGAAGCTCGGCAACAAGGGGACAATCTTTTGGAAATTTCATTTTTGAGGGAGAGAAGCCAATAGTGGGTGTAATTAAGGCCATTTTGAGAATGTCCTTTGTGGATGAGACTCTTGATGAGGTGATCTAAAATGAGAAGTGGTTTATGAAGTGGGGTTTAGTATGGGAATTTGATATATATTGTCCTAGCCTCCTTGATCTCCACCAATGTATTTTTTATTGATGTTGGCCATTAATAGAGGATATATTGAAATTATATCTTTGTGTCAAAGGCTTTTTCATTATAGTTTTTGATAATCTGGCATACTCTAATAAGGTTTTTTAGGTTAATTATTAGAGCTAGGATCAACATCTCTTTCTTATGAAACCCTAGTTCCCTACCTTTAATCATATTCTTGAAAACCTTTCTTATATGCCAATTTTGATGCAATTTCAAAATACTCACCTTAAATTTTTGATAGATTATAGGTTGGCGGCCATTGGTGGAACTTAAAGAGATTTGGTGAAAATTAATGTTTTTACTTCTATGTTTTATCAAACCATATTTGCCAGTACTCTTATTTGTTTGGATATTTCTCAGGCTCTCCTAGTAGCCATTGAATTACATATCAAATTCTATTATTGGACTCAAATATTTAATTATGAGGGGTTATCTTTTAGATGTCAGATATGCTTTGACAAAGGTCATATGACTTCTTGCTTTATCCCTAAGCATAATGTGCATTCTTCAAGGTTTTCGTATGCTAGAGAGGATCATCTCATAATTTTCCTTTTAATGTTCCTTCTAAGTCTATAAGTGAAGTGGTAAAAAAGTCTCAAGGTTTAGAAGTGAAAATGCCTCTTATTGTGAATCGATCACCTATATCTAAGGAATTAATTTCTTTATATGCTCATGTTTCAGGGTTCTTGATTGTGGCTAAAGACTATAGGAAGTAAGGAGTAAGAAAAGGGAGTTTTCCCCTGATCCTTACTTTATGATGCTTCATTCTAATAATAGAAAGGGAAAGGAAGGAACATAATTTCATTGGATAAGTTTTATCGATATATTTTGTAGTTTATTTTGTATTGATGTCTCATATTTGAAATTATGATCATGCTTGCCCTGAGATTCTTTCCTATGGTTGATGATACACTTTATTTTGTTTTGTTGTAATATTTATTATTTTAAGTTAAGGGTAAAGAACCCCCTAACTCTGATATATATATATATATATATATATATATATAATAAAATATTTACTTCAAGTTCATCAAAATATAAGCACATGATATGATGACCTACTTCTAACTTATTTGTTTCAATACACTAGTGTTAATCATGATCATTGATGTCTTAGGTTGTCATTATTGTCAAAATGACCATGAGGTACTAGTGCATTAATGAAAAATAAGTTATGTTTGATATCTTGGAGAGTATATGGTAAATGTGTAGGTTAGTGATGATAAATAATAGGTTTTGAGGCATCCATAGATGTCTTGGGGAAAATTTAGTACTTCCTACTAACATTTGTAGAGATAAAAATGCATCATTATAGCTTAATAAAATCTAGACCATCACTACACATCATGGAGATATGAATAACCCAAAAAGTTTGTGTATTTATTATAGGTACTTAGAAATTCAACCTTGGTTAAATTTTTTCATGGTGATATTGTCTATAGTGCCAAAAAGGTACCCTAAAAATTCAATGTCTTGAAGTGTTTCCTACCTCAAGTTATAGACCTTAAAATTTGCTCTAGTAAACTATGACATGATAGAGACCATAAATTTTAAGTCTCAAGAAATAGCTATGTTGAGGTGTTATTAATGATGCCAAGGTATGAATTTAATATAGGGATGCCAAGTGTCAAAAACTCAATATATCAAATCAAGGATCATTAACTCATATTCAAATCTGTAAATGGAGATGTAACAATGAGCATGAAGTCAATAGGTCAAAGGATGCTATGATTGAACACGATGGTGCCATGTGTCACAATCAAGATTAATTACTATTATATCAATGATGAGCATTTCATCATGAAACTCAAAGATTGGTGTGCATTCAACTATTAAAATGGAAATAAATAGTGAAAATAAGGTTAATAAGTCAATAATCCTAGATTACACATGGGTCTATCAAGTGACATAACAACATTAACTAAATGGAGATTGATAATAGGGTACATAGAAGGTAGGCGATGTTGTCAAGTGATGTAAGATAATTAACTGAATAGAGACTAATATTAGGGTACATAGAAGCTACGTGAGGCTACCAAGTGTCACAATCTCAAAATAAAAAATAAAAAATTATCAATGAACACAAAGTCAAGGACCAAAACATCCTTGAGGTGCTAAATGAGGTTGAGTGAGCAGATTGATGATGTAAGCATTTACACATGTGTAAGTGTTAGAAGAAGTTGGTCACATGGGTTTGATAAATTCTATGCCAAGGTCATATGGTCCATGTTTCAGTTCATGAATATGTGTGTATCAAAATTTATAGTGTTACAAACTTTGCCTCCTAGGAAGATTTCTATCTTTTCCATAACCAATTTTGCATTAAAAAGTCACTCTTGGAATTTGAATTTTTAAATTAACAAAGGAAAACATATTTTGATGTGGGATGAATTTAAATGTGGTATAAAATAAAATTTGTGAAGGAATCCAAAGATTATCTATAAAAATTGATAATAAGGTTTGAACATTTTTATAATTTCAGTTATTGATCTCTAATGTTGACTGAGGGTTTGACCATCTTCTACAAGTGACCTGAGAAAGATGTTTGTGTTTGTATTGATGGTGTTTTGATGTTTAAAGGTGAATTATCAATTGGAGAGTATTTTATACACCATTAGGACTATTTTTATGTATTTTTTAGGTTTGAATAATCCATATTTAGTATGAATTTTGTTTTATAATTTTATTGTTTGTTCATTCATGATGTTGTTGTGTACAAGGCTAACATTTGAGTAGGTTATGCATATACAGAGGAATGTATTAATGGATGTAATCACCTTAAGGTGTCATAGGGGTAATGTGGATTATACCTATGTATTTATAAGTGGTCTTGTGTTCCTAATTTTATTGGTAAAATGCTAAATAGGTGAACACGTCTCCATGAGACCTATAAGGGCTACTAAGGTCTAATTAAAAGGTGTAGCTACTTAAGGGTGACCCATAGATGCCATGGTATATATATAATGGGTTATTTTGGATATTTAATTTGTTATAATTGATATTTTTTTGCTATTTCATGTATGTAATGTGATTTAGATGATAAGGACAATTACTTGAGTGAGTCTGTGGTATAAAGAGACGGCCAAATTGGCTTGTTTAGCTTGTTAGATAATTGGGATTTAAGAAAAGGAAAGAGATAATTTTAGGAGATGTTGTAGGTAATTTAGGACAATTATATTTATAATTATATCTTATTATGTTTGTCTGGTAAGGTGTTGTAGGTGAATATATAGGTCAATAGGCCTAATGAGTCTAAAAGAGGCTATTTGAGTGAGAAAGCCTAAAGGGTTGATTGAGTTAGTGTGCCTAGTGGATGGATTGAAGAGAAGAGTAGGTTAATTATTTTTTTAATGATATATATGGCATAATTATGATGTCATAATAGAGTTTTTTTAGGTTTTTTTATTGAGTATGTGCGAAGAAGTGTAAAGTGATCCAAAATGTGGTTTTGGATGCATTGAGAGGGTGTGAAGGCTAGAGAGTGTGTAGGAATGAAGAGAGATGATATTGATTTTATCTCCATCATATTGGTAGGAAATAATATATTAGGAAATTTTAATATCATAGGTTTTGTTGTGGGTGCTCAAAATCTAGGGTAATAGATGGTTTCCCATCCTTAAGGGCTGGTGTTCCTTATGAAGTGGGTGCTTCAATAAAGTATCATATGTGTAATCAAATGATAGTACAAGTATTCCACGTGTTTTCAAGATTCTGAGTGGATTTTATCCCCCATAATATTTTACCATATAATCCTTATGTTATGTACTTAATCTTGCATTATCTTTCCTGTTCATTGTTGTGAATGATGTGTATGCTTTATGAATATATGAGTTGAATGATTAAGGTTTCAAAGATTTTGGAATTAGATTGAATATTTTAAATCATTTATTCAAATCCCCCCCTCTATGATTATATCTCTAAAAATTGTTAGCAAATTAGGTTCTTTGCTGAAGTCTTGATAGCTTGATGATGATCAAAGGGACACTATGGGTAGTCATCAAATGCAAGGAAGATTTTAAACTAAGTAATAATTTATGTTCAATAGATATAATTATGTTTTTTAGAGTGTGAATATGAAAAAATACATCATGTCACTAGGGTTTAACATTTTACAATATATTTTGGGTTGTCATTCCTCACCCCCTAATCCTCCAACTAGTGTTGTAGATAAGAAGCTATGTGAGAGAAATTCAAAGGAAATGAATGCCATCACTTTTCATCTTTCAAAAATTATTTTAACCAAGATAATTCATTGTAAATTTTCCAAAGAGATATGGGAAAAAATATAGATCATTTATGAAGGGGATTCAAAGGTTAAGTTGGCCAAGTTCTAGACTCAGCGAAGATAATTTGAGAGTTTCAAGATGAAGAAAGAAGATTCAATGACATCACATTTGTAGATAATATTTTGAACATCATCAGAGGTCTTGGAGAGGATCTTGAATAAGTTAATATTATGCAAAAATTACTAAGGCCTCTTAACCTAAAATTTGATGCAAAGGTTTTTGCCATAGAAGAGTGTCACGATCTCACAAAGATGAATATGGATGAAATTCATGGTATTATCATATCCTATGAGATGAGATTCAATTAAGATAAAACACCAAAATAATATGCTATATTTAAGGTATAAAAAAAGTAAAATATTAAGTTCTAAGGTAAGAAACTCAGGGAGGATGACATATATGATATTGATGATGATGAGCTAATTACTTTGTTTACAAGGAAATTGAAAATAGGTTCATGCAAGAATAAGGGTGAGATACCCTTAAAATGTTTCAATTGTGGATAATTAGGACACTTTGATAACAAGTTCCCTCATAAGCATAAGAATAATGATGATGAAGAACATGGCTAAGGACAATATGATGAAAATAAGACATTCAATTCTGATAAGAGGAACAAAATATTTAGAAAGTATGACAACAAGAAGTCCTTCAAGCATAAGAAGAGTCTCTATACCAAAGATTAATGCATTACATTAGATGATAGTGAAGGTAGTGACTCAAAGTATGATCATGAAGATGACGGTCTTGTTGAAGATGAAGTCATCTTCATGGACAAAGAAGGAAGTTTCTCATATCAAAAGGATTCTAATTGGAGTGATAAAGATAATGAAGAATACAATGAGGACTATGATACTAATTTGAAGAATGCTCTTTAAGACTTGAATATTGATAATAAGATTAACAAGAAGATGAAGTCACAAATCAAGGACTATCAAGAGCAATTTAGTGTGTTTTAGGAAATAATGAATGAAGAAACCAAGGATCATGAAGGTATAGTCAATCATCTCAGTTTTTTATTGGAAATCCTATCTACAAGCTTGAAAGCTAAAGAAGATGATTATTCAAGGTATGTGATTGAAATTGAGTCATTGGAAGCTAAGTTAGATAAGACATATAGTTAGGTGAAGTCATTTTTGAGGTTTTAAAAGAGCTCAAATTTTTTTGATAACAATATAAATATTCAAAATCATGATACTAATATAAGTTTACTTGGTTATAAAGAATAAAAAAATATTGCAAATTAAGACAAGGTGAAGACTAATGTGAACAAGGTCAATAATCAGTCATGGAATGAAGGTGTTGGTAGAATGAAGATAAATTATATTATACAACCAAATTCCATGAGGTATGCCAAATTAAATGGTTATTGTTACACTTATAATCAATTTGGTCATAGGGCTAAAGAGAGTAGAATATCTGTTAAGAATGAGTGGAATCATTAGTAAAGTGGTGTGATTAAGGTTGAGTGCTTCAACTATGATGATGTGGGACACTTTGAAAAACATTGTCTAAATAAAGTAAGGCAAGTTGAGTATCCTTTAAGGAGAGTGGTTTGCTACAACTATGAGAAGATTGGTCACATTTCTAGGTTCTGAAAGCAAAGGTTATCAAGTTAACAAAATTTATCTCAAGCTCCTAGAGTGAAAGGAAGAAGGCTAGTTAACTCATTGAAACTAAAAGTGAAAAGTTAATCATGATGATTCTATAGGTGTAAGTGTTATATTTTATATGGTGGAGAATGATAAAAAGGTTGAAGAGTGAAAAAATATCTCATTCTCTGCTCATGTTGTGAATGAAGAGACCAAGCTCAAGGAGAAGACTAAAGTGCTAGTTGAGGCTAGTTCTAAAGTGTGTATGGATCCAAGTGAACATTGTACTATTGTTGAATAAGTTTCATGAAAAGAACATCATTGTTCAATGCCTAGTGATGAGTTTATTTCTTAAATTAAAAAGGTAGGTCATGAATCTAAGTTATCTCCATGTGTTTTCAATACCATCTTAGAAGAGAAGGTGAATGTCTTAGTGGATGAACAAGTTATTTCTCTTAAGCACAACAAGAAGAAGAAAAAGAAGAAGAAGAATAAGAAGAAGAAGAAGAAGAAGAAGAAGAAGAAGAAGAAGAAGAAGAAGAAGAAGAAGAAGAAGAAGAAGAAGAAGAAGAACTATTCATTTCAAACGTCTAAGAAGGAGAAGGAATATGATGAGATGTGGTAATATCCTGATTTCACATTTTTATAAGGAACCATGTGATGTAGGGTGTCTTTTCCTATTATTCTTAGGAGACATATTTATTTTGGAAAAACAAGTGTTTATGCTCAAGGTGCATTTAGGGACTTTAGTCCTAAAATTTTGTTTCTTTCACTTTTGGATGCTTGTTCTAGTAGGTAAAATGTTGAATAATGCATTAAAGGTTCATATTTAATATGATTAGGATTTGGAAAAGTACATTCTATGTTGTTTCATTCTTCAATAATGTTTTGTGTGAAAGTTTAAGTTTTATTTTTAGTGCTCTTGGGTTTCCCAGTTTTGGCTTAAGGGCAAGTAGGTCAAAAACTTAGCTGAAGGATATATGGGTTACATAAGGTGTGATATCCCAAAATTTACTCTATAAGATTTTATTGATGACCTCCAAGTGTGGAAGAAATTTCAAGAGCTAGCATTGATTGGAAGGTGGTGAGTTGACATATTCTCTTTTGAAGACCTAGTATTTTGCTCATAGTGGTTAGTTTATTTATGAAGGGAGTTGAAATATAAAGCTGATTAATAGGTTTAAATGGCCAAAATGGTTTTCAAAAATTGATTCACAGTCATCTATAAGTGTGTGGTGTCTTCCATGGATGAGTATTTGAGCAAATGGAGGGATAATTGGCAAGTAGGTTTGTGAAGGAGCTATGGTGCAAATGTAGAGCTGGATGATGATTTTTGGATTGATTAATGAGAAGAATGAGTGTACTTAAAATATGAAATAACAAATCTTAAATGTGTCTACACATAAATATATGGGTGTTTCAAGGTTCAAGTAGGGCTATTAGGCCTCTAGGCAAGGCTAGTGAAGAGAAGAGTGGTTTTTTGTCATTTTATCTAAATGAAAAGGGCATGGTTGTTCCTAAATGAGTTTGCTAGTTATTTTTCTGTATATTTAATTTTTTAATATTGGGTTTTTCATTTGTTTGTGATCATGGAAGTGGCTTGAGAGAGAAGGTATAAAGGCAATTATGTTATTTCTTCATGGTTTTTGGTGATCTGAAGGTGCTCAAGGGGTGCTTAAGCTTAGGTGACTTAGTCTTAATGTTTCTAAGGTGATTTAAATATTTTTTGGTTTTCATGTGTGGTTTGTATTCATAGAGCTATGTGTGGTCAAGAAGAGTTTTGTGTTTGAAGCATGTTTAAAAAACTCAAGGTAAGAAGTGGTATGCATAGTTTTATGGGGAGTTTGTATCATATCTAAAAGGTGGTCCTTTCCTTTTGTTGGTTTTAATTTTTTTTTAGGTCCTCAAGATCAGAATAATATCCCACTTTGTCATTATGTCAAAGGGGGAGAAAGTAATTGAAGAGAGAGAAAGAGTTTGAGTATAAGATTTTTGATTGGTGTTGACATCAATGAAAAAGGGGTAGATTATTAAGCATGGTAATTGATGTCTTAGGTTATCATTGATGTCAAGAAGAGAATGAGATAATAGTGTATTAATGATAAAGAATTTGTGATTGATATCTTAAAGAGTATATGACATATGTAAAGGTCAGTGAGGACAAATAAGTGGTTTAAGGGATCCATAAATGTCATTGGTGAGGATCTAATATCTCATATTGACATTTGGAGAGATAAAATGCATCATTATAGCTTAAGAGAAGATATACCATCACTAGACATCATGGAGATATGAATAACCAATAATTTTTTTTCATTTATAGTAGGTATTCATAAAGTTAACCTTGGTCAAAGGTTTTCATGGTGATGTTGTCTATAGTGCTAAGAAGGTACCCTAAATGTTTGGAGTCTTGAAGTATTTCCTAGTTCCAATTATAAACCTCCAAATTTTATCTAAAAAACTATAATGTGATAAAGACCATAAATTTTAAGCCTCAGTAAATAATAGTGTTGAGGTGTTGTCAATGATGCCAAGGTACAAATTAAATGCATGGTTGTGAAGTGTAAAAACCTTTCTCGATCGGATTAACGATAAATGGTGTGCATTTAACCATGTAGAATGATATATAATGAAGATCATAAAGTCAATAGGTCAAAGGATCCTAAGATTGAATGTGATGGTGCCATGTGTGATAACCATAATTAATTACCAACAGATCAATGGTGAGCATTTCATTATGCAAATCAAAGATCAATAACATGCATTCAACCATGTAAATAGAGATTCATGTTGTGAATAAAGTCAATAATTAAATAATCCCAAATTACATGCACATCTTCCAAGTGGAATAAGAGTGTTAAATAAATATAGACTAACAGTCGAGTCATAGAAGGCATGCAGGGTTGCTAAGTAGTGTAATACTATTAACTGAATGGAGAATAATAATAAGATACATAATAGGCACGTGAAAATGCCAAGTGTAACAATATTGAAAAATTGAGTCAAAGATTAGCAGAGAACACAAAGTCAAGGTCAAGAATGTCCTTAAGGTGGAAAATCAGGTTGAGTGAGAAGATTGATGATGTCAGCATTTGGGTGTGTGGAAATGTCAGATGAAGTTGGTAACATATGTCAGATCCATTTTGTGTCAACATCATATAGTAAAAATTTAAGGTCATAAATATGTGTGTATCAAAATTTATAGTGTTTCAAATTAGTCATCCTAGGTAGATTTTCATGTTTTCCATACACAACCAATTTTGCATTAAAAAGTGACCGTTGGAATTTGAATTCTCAAATTAATAAATAAAAACTAATGTTGATTATTTGGCTTATATATTTTGATGTGGGATGAATTTGAAGGTGGTATAAAAATAAAAGTTGTAAAGGAACCCATGGTATATATATATTATATGGTTTGATTGTTCATACGATTATAGTTATTAAGCTCCAAAGTTGACTAAGGTTTTGACTATCTTTGGCAGGTAACATGAGAAGTATGTTTATGTTTGTATTTATGGTGTTTTGATGTTTCAAAGTGAATTATCCATTAGAGAGTGTTTTATATTCATGAGGACTATCCTTATGTATTTTTGAGGTCTTACCAATCCATCTCCAATATGAAAAAAATCTTAGAAGTTGATTGTTTTTTCGTTCATGTGTTCTTGTGTACAAGGCTAGTGTTTGAGTAGGTTTGGCATATGCATAGGAGAGAAGTGATGGATGTATTAACTTGAAGGTGTATTAGGAGTATTATTTAGTGTATATATGCATTTTGAAATTGTATTTTATTCTTAATTTTCTTAGTCAATTTCTAAAGGGGTGAATAGGTCTCCTTGTGACCTATAAGGGCTACTAAGGCCTAATTGAAAGGTTTAGCTACTTAAGGGTGACCCATGGATGCTATGGTTAACCTATGAGGGGTTATTTTGGATATTTAATATGTCCTAATTAATATTTTCATGTTATTTCAAGTATGTAATATGCTTTGCGCAATAGGGAGAGTTGCTTGAGTGAGTGTGTGGTATAAAGAGAAGGCCAAATTGGTTTGTTTAGCTTGTTAGATATTTGGGGGTTTAAGTAAAGGAAAGAGATAATTTGAGGAGATGTTGTAGGTCACTGAGGACCATCAAAGGCATAATGATATATGAGTATTTTTTTTGATAAAGTGTTGTAAGTGAATACATAGGTCAATAGACCTAATGAGTTTAAAAGAGGTTATTTGAGTGAGAAGGGCTAAAGGGCTAATTGAGTGAGTGTTCCTAGTAGATGGATTGAATATTAAACCAAGTTGAGGATTATGTGCATGATCTAAAATTCATAATTATTATGTCATAATATATTTTTTAAAGGTTTTCTGATTGATTGTGTGTGAAGAATTGTACAATGATCTAAAAGGTGGTTTTGGATGCATTGAGAGGGTGTGAAAGCTAGAGCGAGTGTGTAGGGTTGAAGAGAGATGATATACATTATATTTCCATTATATTTTTATGGAATAAAATATCATGAGATTTTCATTTCATAGGTGTTATTGTGGGTAATCAACATCTAGGGAAAGAGGTGCTTGTCAATCCTTAGGGGTTTGTGCTCCATATGAAGTGGGTGGTTAACTAAAGTCTCATGTTTGTAATAAAATAATAGGACAAGTAGTTCATTCAATTTTAGGATTGAGAGTGGGTTTTATCTCCCAAGAGAGTTTTCCACATAATCCTTGTTTTGTGTGCTTAATCTTGCATTATATTTCTTGTTCATTATTATGAATGATGTGTATGCTTCACGAATGTATGTGTTGAATGATTAAGGGTTTGAAGATTTTGGAATTGGATGGAATATCTTACATCAGTGATTCAACCTACCCCTCTCAATAATTTTACCTATAATAACTAAGAATTGAATAGGTCTAATTAAATAGAGCCTGTATGTCTTGGATGCATGATTTAAGATGTAGGATATCCATATACCCGATATAGGATAATATACAACTTAGATATTAAGAGTAAAGGGTTTTAAAGCCTAAGAATATTAAATAAGATACATGTCTCAATAGGTCTTAATATAAGTGAATGATTATATCTATGATTATACAAATACATGTAAATTTATGATGGGTTAGTGATTATAAAAACGGTAAGGTGTAATGGTCAACCAAATGGGGTTTTATGCAACTTAAGGTGATAAATGGAAATCATAGGAAAACATATGTCTATCCAAACTTATTTATATAAGGAATATCCTAAGTAATGATACACACATCCACAAAGTAATAAAAAAGATATAATCTACTAAGTAGGTAAATAAAAGAGAATAAGAATATAAATAATTACCTTTGAGTGAACCTATAAATGTTTTAATCTCATACATTTTATCAAGTGTCTACTTACAAGATATTTTAAAGTTTTAATATTTTAAATGGTCAGATGAATACCCAGATATCCCCAATTTATAACTCCAGAAGACCTTTCCTATTGAGCTTCAATGACAACATAAGACAAGACCTCAAAGATAAGGTTATAAACCTTAAAACTCTCTAAAACTATAATAATTATGGGAAAAAATGCAATAAAAATTAAAGTGTATGAATATATATATATATATATATATATATATATATATATATATATATGTATATATATATGTATGTATATATATATATATATATATATATATATATATATGTATGTATATATATATGTATATATATATATTTGGAAATGAAATACTGAACCTACATATATTATTCCTATACACAAAACTAACACTAAAATCTAGAGAGATATACTTGTAAGATGTTAGTTGGAATATTATCTTATTTTTTAGGATAATATAATACAAAAAATATATGACACAACATTATTGGGTCATCTGATATAGTAAAATAAAAATTTAAGTAGAAAACATACTTCATCAACTAGGTTCATACAATAGGATATGGTAAAGTTGGAATATATCAATGAAAACTAGATGAATAGAGACTCATAATAGGTTTTATTAATAATATTAATGCTATTAAAAAATAGTATGAAAAAATATCTTGAAAATTACCAAATTGATGTTACCCCACTACTAGTGCACCCTTTAAGGCATGCATGTAGGGAGATCAATGTGCTGAAAATACCCTGCAAAAGAAAGAATTAATAAAGTAATAAATTAAAAAATATTAGGTTTATATAGCTTCCACTCACATGGTGGAATTATAAATGAACATCATCAAAAAAATCATGGATTTCCTTTCTTGATTATTCTTTGTATTTTCTTCTCTCTCATATGGTTGGTCTTCAAACTTAATCTCCTTGTTTGTAGTAAATTTCATTGAAATCACCTATATTGTTTTATTTATGAAAACCTTGTAAATCATCATGGATATATTATTTATTCACCACTTTTTTTATATGCACATAATATTTTTAATTTTTATCAAATACTGATGCTTTACATTTTTTAAGAACTCATCGAGACTCAATCTCTCTGAGTGTGTGCCTTAAAGGGTCCACTATGAAAGGGGTGGCTGAAACTTTGGTGCTTCATAAGATTATTGTCCCTTATTGAAATGTTATTTCCAATCCAACCATCTCTTAAAACCATTCCATAATATATCACTCCTCCCTTACCCATTCCTCTAGTCTTTATCCTTCTTCCATCCCTCTTTTCCTCACCTTCATCCCCTTTCACTAGTTGACTATACCAGGTTGACTAGGTTGACTCTATACAATTTTTAGAATTTGATTACTATATATGGTTGACTAGGTCAACTCTATATTGTTTTGGGTATTTTTCACTTGGATTTGTGTTAGTCCTTTAGCCAAGCTAGCTTAAGACCTATTGAATAATTGACCAAAAACATATAGGGTCAACCAGGTTGACCCCATACAACTAACATATTGAAAAATATTTAGGCTAAAATCCACCTATAAATACAAGGTCATTTTTTCATTATTTCAATATGCAATCAAGAGTTATTATTTACTCACACTTCTTTATGATCTACTTTTCGACCATTCTACTTGAGGAGTCTTAGCTTAGGGTTTCTACTTAGAGAATATAGTCTAATGGATAAGTCTTGCATGATTTGGCCTCTCTTAGATATCCTTACAAACCATAAAAACCTCTTGCAAATCCCCTTCATCCATGGGAGAGATTGAGTCTCGATGGGTTCACATTCAGGTTAGTATATTCTATCTTTGTTCTTTTATGTTTAGTATATAGACGTAACATAAACATTGGATCAAATAATATTTCTCTTCATATTCCATGTATCAGGTTAGTACTCATACTTAAATTAATTGAGATTCTATTATACATGTTTTGATTGTTTACTAACTCCTAATATTATGCCATAAACTTTGGTGTGGACTAGATTAGATTTAATTTCTTGTTTATTGGATTAAAGTGAACATTAAAAGTTAGGACTCTTTTAAGGTTGTTACATGATTGTGTTAGACTATAGGCTTTGGAACCCTTCCTAGCATGGTGTATTTTTATAAGTGATCCCGTAACCAGGTCTAGTGGTTCCCATATTAGTCATGTTCCCTCTTAACAAATGTATTCCCAATTAGAAGTGTAGGTATGCTCTATTCTATCTGAGATAGGATTGATTTATAGAAATGATGCATTTCTTATTACATAGATTCGAGTAAAACCTATGTGAAACTAACCCTTAATGGATTTATTCACTTTATTTTCTTCTTTATATCATTATTTTCTATCATATATTTTTCATATTGGATCGACTCTATCGACCTAATTTCTAATCCTTATGCACAAGTTTTCAAGTAAAGACTACTAGATTGACTCAAATGACCCATTACATGTTTTTAAATTTTTAGAATTTTAGTTTAGACTTCTATGTCAACCCAATTGACCCTAAACACTTTTAGATAGCTAGTTTAGACTACTCAATCGACCTAGTCGACCCTGTACTTTCTAAGCACTCAAAAATAGGTTCTTCTATAGATTGATCAACCCAATTGACCTAGCCAGTAAGTTTTGAAATAATATATCAATATTATTAGAAAAAAATATTCATTATCTACATCTATGACCTACCAAGGTTCTTTTTTATCTCTTTGTATCTTTCTTTACTATCTTTCCAGTTATAGTTTGTAGTTTTCAAAACTACCCCTACACAGTCAACTGGTTGAACTTATCAACCCAATTTTGTGTTTTGTGTGCCATCTAATAACTATGTTGACTATATTTATTTTTAGACCTTATTTATGCAGTACATGATTAATCCTTCAAACCTTATTATGTATTATGTGCATACAATTGTTGATTATATCAACATTGTACATTGTTTTAAAGTTGGAATTAACCTTATATGTTAGTAATTAGGTCACACATTCTTTTCTTATTTCTTGCATTCTTAGATTAGATTACATAGTCTAGTTAGGGGTTTTTTGATTAACTATTTATTTTCACTATTTCTATTTTATGCACACATAACAAAATCACAAAATATAAATAAACACTTTAAAATTTATCTAGCTAAGGCCAACCTACTTTGATTTCATTACCAAGGAGAAAGCTGGCTTGATGTTATAGTCAACTATAAAGCATGGTTTATGGTATACTATAGATAATCACCTATTATCCTTATTGTTATGGTGTGTGAAGTTAGTGGGTAGGACCCAATACAAATTCTATATCATTACCACTATAGATTCCTTTCAACCTGAACTACCTGAAACCATCCTTAGATTGATATCTAGTTCCTTGCTTATAGAAAAATTTCCATCACATTTAAAATCACATTGTAATAATCTAATAAATATTTAGGTTTACCAATGAATTATCTCTTTACTTTTCAATTTGATTGCTTTATCTTTGCTCAATTATATTCTGTATTACAAAAGCATGTATTATCCACCATTGGTACAAGGTTTTATGCTATTGTTTCAATTGGATTGGCTAGAATTGATCCAATTTATTATTTTTTTACCTTAAGTTATTAATTTCATAGATTATCTATAAAAAATTATCTTGTTTCAATCTATTATAGGCTTTATAATTTTCCCTATCTATTGTACTATTTTGACCTAATCAACCCTGTACCTTTTTCCAACCTTTGTTCACTATATTAGATCAACCCAGTTAACCCTATACTACTTTAAAACCTTATTTTCTTTTTCCATAGCCTCTATTCACTATATTTGATTGACCTAGTCAACACTGTACTATTTATAGGCCCTATTTTCTATGCTAGTTTGATCCAATCGATGCTATATTATTTTTTAACTTCCCTATTTGCCAATATAATTATCTATTTCTCATTATTTACATTATATTAATCTCTCTTTAGTAATAATGAAGTCTCCTATTATAATCTTTTTGGATGTTCTAAATCCATTAATATACTATATGGGATGTTCATTTTTCCTATCTTCTATTCCCAAGAGCACCATCACTCTTAGGGAACCTCTTTTCTTCCTTCAACTATGAATTGGAATATGGTGCAAATAATACCTCCAAATGAAGTTGATGGGTCTAATCCTTTCTATACGTACCAAGATACCTCTAAAAATATTCAAACTAAAGTGAGAGTAATTGATACAAGTTTATTTAAGAATATGACTAATAATCGATCTTCTAGTAATCCTCCCCTAATACCAATTTAGGGAATGCTTCTACCAACACTAACCCACCTCCTGATAAAACTCAACTTTTATCCCAACTTATATAGAAAATGAACATAATGCAAAATTCTAACACCAACCAAATGATGCAACTTCAGCAACATTTAATTAATGTGGTTAATCAACCTCCAACTATCCATCCTTAAACTAATCCCATTTACATTCCTCCACTTTTTTGGGATTACTTAGGCAATGTTATTCCTCAACCCATAATAAATAACAAAATGATTCAAACTATTCAAAATGAGCCTTTAACTCCTTTCATTATTTCCATTGATATTGCTAACATATCTCCAACTATCAAATATGATGGGACCCAATACCCTACCTCATTTATAAAAGCCTTTGAAAACCTTTACAAAGAGTGGATCTAAACTAATAGCTTCACCACAACTAAACTCTTAGTCAAAAACTTTACTAAATATGTATTAGAATGGTATAATCAACTTCCCCAACATTTTTTTTGGAAACATGAATATTTGGTTAATCCTTTAGTTAAAGAGTTTCAACATAATGATCTTCTCATAAATTATCTTAACCACTTCATTAATTCTAATCAATCTCCTATTGAATCATCTCATGACTTTATCAAAATATGGAAATCATTGGTCCATAAGGTTAGCCATAACATGACTGATGATAACTTTTTCAAACTATTTATCATGGATTTAACTCCCACTCTTTAATACAAGGTGCAATCCTTTGCTAACCAAACTCTTAGTGAAGCTATTGATCAAGCTAAATGTCAATGCTTTCATATGAAGAAGTTTGAACCTAATCCTAAAATTGTTAAAGGACATTTCCAGACATCTAATGTTATCACTAGTAATAGTTTGAAAACCAAACTAGGAGTTTCCAAAACTGATGTTATTTCACCTTTTCACACACCTCTTTTAGTTCAATAAATGAAACAATTTTTGCCACCCTCTAAACTTTTCATCCATCTCAATGTTCATCCTAAGTGGTATGAACCTAATCTATTTTGTTGGTTCCATGCTAACATTGGGAATTCTCATGAATTTTTTATGGGGCTCACTAAGTTTTTTGTCTCCTATATGCTTGGTGATTCATTCAATCATGAATCTATTATCAATATTCAATGTGAATAATACACTATTACTTCTAAAAATTAAAGAAGCTTATACATCTATTAACCAAAAATCCTCAACCAATATTTAATCGAATACCAAGCATGATTTTTTCATTAATGCTAATTATGACAAATATTATAACAACTCTCAATATGTCAATATTGCTAAGATCAACAATCATCACAAGTTGACTCATAACGATCATGTTACCAAACTCAAACAGCCATCTTTAGAAGAATAAATTATGAAGGATACTACCATTACTACTCTTGATTTAGAATCCCAATAGGATCCATCTCCTTCTGATCTTCCAACCACATATTTTCCTATAAAATATAATTTACCTTCTAAACCTCATGCTGGTTCTTCCAAATATCACTAGAACTTTCTTGAGGAAATCAACTATATGCCTTGTATGATTACACTTATGGAGTTGGTTCATACTTCACCCTATCATCATAAATTCCTTATGAGATAACTTCAAGAAATTTAAGATCCATCTTCCATATATGAAGAAACACCTTTTATTGATTCTCGACCTACTCATGTCAATACCATTGAAATTACGTGTCCATCTTCCAAACCTTCCATTGAATTTTTTCAAGAGGACATGATTAATGATGAAATTATTCTTCATACTAATGATCCACAAATCTTTATTAAAATAGACATTAATACCATTATTATTAGTAAATTTTTAGTTGATGAAGGTTATGGTATTAATGTGACATCCTTATGTCTTATAAAATAACTTGGTTATAAAAAGGATCATCTCAAGCAAACCCATCTTACTTTCCATGGTTCTAATAAGACAAATCAAAAGCCACTAGTTTATATCTAGATTCCATTAACCATTGGATCTAAGACTATTCATACAACTCTTATGGTCCTTGATCTCCCTTTATCTTATAACATTCTTCTTGGTTATACATGGACTCATTGAATGAGGGACATTGCTTCCTCTAAGAGCTAATGCATTATATTCTTACATAAAGGAAACCTATATAAGCATGAAGTCAATCTCAACCCATTAAGCATTCAAATTCATAATCCTAAACCTCAATATTATATTCTTATAATTCCTAAAATCAATAGTTCTCTTTTACCAAAGTTTATCAACATGAATCCTGATTTACAAGTGACTCTTATAGATTATGATGATGAGCCTAATGAGTTTCAACATACTTTCTTACCACTAATCTACCTCCATATATTTCAAAATGATTTCTTCCTTCTTTATTACCCATAGATTGTACCATTCATTTTATTGATGATATTACCAATTTTCCCCCTTCATGTAGTGCTCAAGAGCCTTATTTACCTGAATATGCATTCACTTGAAATGATTTAAAAGAGGAAAAATTATTTCAAGATCCTCTCATCATGTCTCCTCATATATTTAGAATTATTAGGATTTCATCTTCTAAAACTCCCCCTGATTCTTAATCATGTATAATATATCCTACATATGATGACAACTATATAATGACCAAAGCTCAATCTTGAGACTTGGATGTCCAAAATTATAAAAAAACCTTAGCCCAAATCCATGATTTTACCCAGGATGTGCATATAATTTATTTGGATAATACCCTAAATATTGAGGGTCATGTGCCTCCTACTAATTCTCTACTTATCGATACTCCTTTGGTAGTAGAGAAAATTATATATTCCAAACCTTTGGAAGCTCCAAAATATTCTATATCTCCTTTAGATCCTATCATTGCATCTGATCCTTTTTTGTCATCAATTTAGCCAACATTACAACCCCTTCTAATCCATCTACTTCTTCTACTCTTGAAATCACACTAGATGCCAAGGCAACTAATGTTCGTGAGATACATTCTGAGTATAATCACCATAGAAATGAAATTTTGTATCTTGAAGTAGATGTTGAGTATTATGCTCCTGTTCCTAACTTGACTAATGATGAAGGTATTCTTGAGCTACTTCATGCCCAAGAACCTCAACATCCTCGACAATATCATAAACTTGGAAACATTAAAACTAAAACCCCTTGCTTCAATAACTTCATTACTAGTATTGATCCTAAAAAAAAATCCAATCTTAGCTATACCTAATTTTTCATTACAATTTCAAGGTGGTTTTACCATGATTATTGAAGAATCCCCTCGTAATTAATATGGCACTCAATCTTATCCAATAATAATTAATGTCTCTTGAAAACTCTCACCTATCAAACATGATAGTTTTAGCTTATTCTTTGACAATTATCATGAGGTTTTTTCTTTGTCTTATGAGGAAATTCCTAATGTTGACCTAGAATTATAGTCCATAATATCAATACTTTTCCTTATGCTAAGTCTATGCATAAAAAAAATGAAATTTCCACCCGAAGTTTCTACTTTATATCATAAGGAAAGCATTAAACTAATTAATGCTAAATTTATTAAACTAGTGGATTATTTCAAATGGGTTTCCAAGATTATTCTTGTTCATAAAAAGGTCACTATGGTCATTCATATTTATATTTATTTCCATAGTCTTAATTTTACTTTTCCTAAAGACAACTTTCCTTTACCTTTAATAGATTCCATCATTGATTTCATGACTGGTTATGAAATTATATATCTTATGGATGGTTTTTAAAGATAAAATCAGATTCATATAGCTCTAGAGGACCAACATAAGACTAATTTCACCATGGAATGGGGCACCTATTTCTATGTCAAAATTCCCTTCAGTCTTAAATTTTTTAGATCCACTTACCAATGTGCAATGACCCATATATTCCATGATATTATCTACAAATTTGTTGAAACTTATGTGGATGATCTTATCAGTAAATCCTAAAGCTATATAACTCATATTTTTAATATTTTCAACATCTTTGATGATATCCTTAAATATAAAGTTAGACTTAATCATTACAAATGTGTTTTTGGAGTCACATCTAGAAAATTGTTAGGATTCTTAGTCTCTCTCCATAGTGTCGATGTTGACCTAGCCAAGATTAGTGATATTCTCAACATGCCCATTCCTCATTCTATTATTGACATTCATACTTATTTAGGCAAACTTGGGGAAATTAAATTATTCATCCCTGAAATGGCTTATCATATTCCAATATCAATTCCCTTCTTAAGAAACGTACTACTTTAGAATGTATGAATCTATTCCAAAAATCCTTTGATAATATGAAAGTGTTGCTTCATGCACCTACACTTGGTCCTCCTTCATTGATTAACCTTTGATTCTATATTCCTATTCCACACCTATTTTAGTTGCGGCAATGCTTATGCAAAAAGATGATTATTGAAGATATTATGAAACCTATTACGTTAGTCAAGACCTCATCGATTATGAGACACATTATACCACATTCAGACATGATTGCTTTGCCATATATTTTATAGCTAAAAAGCTTCATCATTCTATGTTATACTAGACTACTTATTTTATTATTCATTATTATCCCCTTCATCATTTCTTCTCTAAAACCCTTCTTCCTAGAGATCGAATTATAAAATGGGTGGTCCTACTTATGGAATTTGATCTCTACATCATCACCCAAAAAGTTGTTAAAGGGAAAATCATAGCTGACCAACTTACCAAAGCTTCTATTCCAACCACTTCTTCCCTTCAAGATAATCTTTTAGATGATATTATCCTTTACATTTAATGTCTTAATCAATCTATTTCTCTTAAATATTATTTTCATAGCTTTACCAATGATATTGAATCAATTAAACCTAGATAATACTTCATTCCCTCCAGTACTACTAAATTAAAATTAGTTATTGAGAAAGTTCCTAAAATCAATGTTGACTTTCATGAGGATACTTGGATGCTTTAGTTTGATGGTATGAAATGCTTTCAAGGAGTTGCGGTAGCTTTCATTCTCATAATTCCTCTTAGCAATATCATCCCTTTACCATTTTGTTTCACCTTTGATTTCACTAATAATATGATCGAGTACAAAGCTCTCATATTAGGCATGAGAGCTCTTCTTGATTTAGACACTCAATACCTTCATGCTTTAGGTGATTCTCATTTATTTAATACCAATTAATTTGTGATTATCAGTGTAAAAGTGTGAATATCATCACCTATCATCAAATTTCAACCACTCTTGCTAAGGAATTCATTTATTTTACTATTGAGCCTATCCTTACACATCAAAATTCCATTCCTAGCTCTCTTGCCTCTTCAACATCTCGCTTTCATCCAAACCAAGTTCTTTATGATCCTACTTTTATTATACAAATAAGCAAATCTCCATCTTCAACTCAAGTACCTGATTTACCTATCTAGCACATCGAGGTTATTACCATTTGACAAAGCACATGATATAAAAACATCATTTAATTCTTAGAAAACCAAACTTTTCCTCCTAAATTAGACTCTCGTGAATAGACACTTATTCATAAACAAGATTTCAAGTATGTATTTCGAAACAACGCCATTTATTATCATAATGTTGAACTTACCTTACTCTATTGTATTATGCAAGATGAGGTTCCTCCTCTTCTTAAAAAATCACATGGGGATATTTGTAGTGGCCACTATAGTAGGCATGATACAACATGTAAATTCCTAAGTATGGGTTACTTTTGGCCTACTATTGGAAAGGATGCAATTGAATATGCCAAAAAGTGTAATCCTAGTTAGTTTCATGATGATGTTATTCATCCCCCTCCAGCCTAACATAAAAATATTTAATATTATTGACCATTTTTCACATGAGGATCAATCTCATTGGTAAGCTATCTCACACCTGATATGGTCATGTTTTTATCATCACTGCTACTGAATGTTTTACCAAGTGGATAGAAATCATGCCCCTTTTTAATGTCACTAGTCCTACAATTTACAAATTTATTCTTAAGCAAATCATTTTACTCTTTGGTGCTCCCCATATCATCATTTTAGACAATGATGGTAACCTCATAAATAAACACGTTATATTAATTTTTAATTAATTCAAAATTAATCACAAGTTTTCTACACCTTATCATCTGCAATGCAATGGTCAAGATGAGGCCACTAATAAAATCCTTAACAAAATTATTCAAAATATAATTCATGAAACCTACATGGATTTGTATCTTCATATTTACCCTACACTTTGGTCCTATTGAACTATTATTCGTACTTCCACTGGGGCAACTCCGTTCTCTCTATTCTATGGTTTTGAGCTAGACCTTCCTTTAAAAGTTGAGCTTCCCTCTCTTTGTATATCTCTTCAAGGTATCATTATTGATGAAGAATTACATGAAGCTTACATTCGTGCCCTTGATATTATTGACGAAAATCATGTTTCTGACTTTCAACATAACCACCAATACAAGGCTCGTATTACCAAACAACATAACAAATGTGTTCAAATTTGTAAATTTAATGTTGGTGATCTTGTTCTTAAATTAGATTACACCCATGACAAAGAAGGTAAATACACCCAAAAATGGTGGGGACCCTATTTAGTCAAATATATTCTTTGTCTAAGAACCTACCACCTTCAAAAAATGAAGGCCATGTTTTTAAAGAGCCCACTAATGCATATTTCTTAAAAAAATACTTTGCCTAAACATTTCCTTATGTTCATGCTTTTTATCTATATCTATCTAGCACTTTTTATAAATTACTTTCACATGAATCTCTCCCTATGTATTAGTTACCTCTCTTTTCAAAAACCTTTAGTCCCCCCTTTTTGGTATTTTGTTTTCTTGATGTACCATAGTCTTATTTATCTTCTTGAATTTTCTTTTTTGATACCCCTTGAGTTTTTATTTTGTGAGTTGCTTTGTAAGACTGCAGATAGGACCCATCATTCCTCACAAAAATG
The DNA here is from genome assembly GCA_037957365.1 of Torreya grandis. Taxonomy (NCBI): domain Eukaryota; kingdom Viridiplantae; phylum Streptophyta; class Pinopsida; order Cupressales; family Taxaceae; genus Torreya; species Torreya grandis. Next base: position 8,646 of record JARHVA010000559.1, on the reverse strand, counting down.
CCATCATTTACTTATTTTTATTCCTTATGTTTTATAGTTTATTTTCACACCCCTTGGATTTTTATTTTGTGAGTTGCTTTGTAAGACCATAGATAGGACCCAACATTCCTCACCAAACCACCATATTTTTGTCCACCTCATTTATTTTCTAATAATTGATTTTTGTCACCCTCATGGGTTTATCCTTTATGAATTTGTAGTGTAAGATAGTGAATATGACCTGAAACTCCACATAAAACTACAATTTTTAGCTATTTAATCCAAGTTCTCAACATTAGCTTTTGCTTCTTTTGTTACATGGAATATACACAATAAACTATGTTAGTATGTTTTCCTCCATTTCCCTCATTCTTATGATAATAAATCACCCTTTACTATCATTGTATCCCTTTTTCCTCTTTGTCACATTTTTTTTGTGATTTGAAGTAATTCAAATTATTCCATTTGTCATTTCCTATTTATTTACCCTTTATTTCATCTCCACATTTGATAAAACAAGGTCAAAGTTAAGATAACACTTTAATTTTACCTAGATTTATGAGACTCTTAGACCCCATGCTTTGTGAATTTCTCTCTATTAGAAACCAAGTCCTAAGTATTCAAATGAAAGTCATCTTTAGTACCCATGTTTGGTTTTGAAAATTTGTATGGAGGAGGAATATAAAAATCCATCAATAAAGTTAAAATCCTAGTAATTTTAAATAAAAGGAAATGATATCTAAAAATCAACATACAAATCTTAAAAGTCAAAATCACACTAAAATATGTGAATACAATCACATCTCCTATTTCTAATCAAAGATCAAACTCCACAGTTAGCCGCACAAAGATTCAAGGTCCACTTGGGTGAGGTAGACCAGTAGATTGGAATAGGGAAATTAAAAAAAAACTCTATGGTGCTATCTACTTTTTCATGCAAGTACCCAATCTTTGTATTAGACTGACAGCTCTGTAAAGGGTCCTAAGGAATGGAGAATGCATTGTAGGTAGGTAGGTCCATTTTACTTTTCATGCATATAGCCTTCATGGGATGATCTCTATAATCCATTTTTTTACCTAAGACTCGTGTAGAAAAGAGAAATTCTTTCGATTCATTAAGGTTGAAATTCCTCTTGTTTTTACAAACCTAATTTGAGTATCTTGAATTCAATAAAGAGTTACTCTACCTTAGTTTTTCCTTCATTTTTCCCCTCTACCAATTTCATTTCCCCCCTTGAAATGCAAATTATAATTCTAAATATGTTTTACCTCTTCTCTAATTCCTTCTTATTCATCTCTTAAAAACATGGTAGCACTACACTATTTTAGTTTTATGTATCCTTAGAGAAAAAAAAAACATGTTTGAGAAACACTAGATTACTTTATTTATACCATAGATTTATTGGTTTCGACTTATTTTACTTTCCTTTTACCATTTGAAATTTTTTGTATTATCCTGCTATTATGAAGACCTTAGTTTCTACCCTTTTTCCAGTGTTGAGTGAGGTTTTCTTGTTACTTCTCACTCATCAATGTTGTCTTCTCTCTCTTCTTTTAAATTTTTTTATGGATCCTTTTTCCATTATTGACCAAGATAAGGATTATTAATGTTCACTCATCAATGTTTTATTAGTATTTTGTTTATTATTTTCTCATTAATATTTTTTTATCGTTCTCTTTTAAATGTATCCTTGGTTTGATTTGGTGAGTTTGCCTTTCTTACTTGAGGTCTAATTATTTGAGTTTTTCAGTCTATAATAGCCCTTCTCTGTTACTCGATTTACTCTTGTATTTTATTTGGTATTTTGGTTTAACATAGCTCTTGTAAACCCAACTTACCAAATTTCCTAATTAAATCATGTTTACATAGCACTATTTATATTGGCTCTTCTTGCATTTATTAGTTTTTACTCTTTAGTTTTGTATTGTTGGGTTTGTCAAAAGTAGTTGCTACACCATACACAATAAAAAATAACAAGACAAAAAAAATCCATTCAATGATCAAGAAAATTAAAGGTATGAATCACATTTAATTTTTAGTTATTTCCCTTTTATTCATTTACTTTCATTTGTTTTTTCTTTAAAATATTTCTATGATTTTTGATCCTCAACATTATGTGTCCTTATTTTATTTATTGAACCACCATGCCCTATTGCACCTTAGTGACATGTGATGAGATTTGAGTGGGGAATATGTATTCATATAATATTTTTAACTTTTATCAAATACTAAGGCTTTACATCTTGCATGAACTTGTCGAGACTCAATCTCTCCTAGTGTATGCCTTAAAAGGTGCACTAGGAAAGGGGTGGTAATGCCTTTGGTGTTTTGTAGGATTATTGTCCCTTATTTACACATTATTTATAATAAATATACATATTAAAACCATTCCCTAAGATATTAATCTTCCATTACACATTCCTCTAGTCTTTGTACTTTCATCTGTCTTTTTCTCACTTTGACCCCATTTCATTAGATGATGATACTACGTCCACTAAGTCAACCCTGTACAATTTTTAGTCTCTAATTAATATATAAGGTCAACTAGGTTGACCCTATAATATTTTGGGAATTTTTCAATTAGATGTTTTTGGCCTTTTGGCCAACCTAGCTTGGGACCTAGACAATAATTGATCAAAAACATATAAGGTCAATTGGGTTGACTCTATACAACTAACATATTCAATAGGATTTAGAGTTAAGTTAATATATAAATACAAGATCATTTTATCACTATTTCAATATGTAATCAAGATTTATTATTCTCTTATTCTTATTTACAATATTCTCTTCCACTCTTCTACTTGAGGAGTCTCAGCTTAGGGTTTCTACTTGGAGAATCTAATCTTGTAGATAAGTCTTGAATGTTTTGGCCTTTCTTAGTTATATTTATAAACCAAAACATATTTTGAAGCCTTTTTGGCCAAGGGATAGATTGAGTCTCGATGGGTTCATATTTAGGTAGGTATATTATAACTTTGTTATCCTCTTTTTAGTATATATAAGTAGCATAAGTATTGGTTGAAATAATATTAATCTTTATATACCATGTATTAAGGTATTATTCATACTTATCTTAATTTATATTATCTTATACATTTTTTATTATTTACTAACCTCTCATATTTTACCACAAGCTTTGGTGTGTACTAGATTAGATTTACACTCTTGTTTATTAGAATAAAGTGAGCATTAAACCTTAGGTCTCTTTTAGGGTTGTTGCATGATTGTGTTAGACTGTAGGCTTTGGAACCCTTCCTAACATGGTATATTATGATAATTTATCCCTTAATCAAGTATAAAAAATCCCTATATTAGTCATTCTCCTTATTAACAAATGTATTCCCAATAAGAAGTGTAGGTATGCTCTATCTTCTCTGATCTTCGATTAATTTATAGACACAATGCGTTTTTGATTGAATATAGTTTCCTTCAAGGGAACATGCATGTGTATTTATTTGTCATGAACCATTAATCCCTCTAAAAGAGAAAATACAAATTCATTGCCTAATTCCCCAAGGAATATTATACATCTTCTGACTTATAGGATAACAAAAACTCCTTCCCATCAATAAATAATGGGTATCCTTGTTCGAGTTCAAAAATTATATCCTTTACACTTTATTCCATGAGGATTATTTTCTATATTGTATGCTCAAAAATTTACTCCTTATTGTTTTTTAAATCATATTTGGTCTTCTCACATGGAAACCTCACTCTCCTATTGTGTTTCAAGAAAGCCTTATTCTCCTCATTCATATCCAACTCCTACATAATTATAAAAATATATTTGAGTTGCTCACATGGAAAATTAATTTTGATATTATTTTTCATCAAAATATTACTCCTCTTATCTTCTCTCTAAAACCAAAATATGTACCTTATTCAACCACTCTACTTTACATTATCAGGTGCACAACATGACCCATGAAATTAAAAACCATATGTTCTCAAATCCTTACCTTATTCTTTCCTTTTTATTATCTCTTCTCTTGGATAACTATCCAATACTTAGTTGAAACTCCACATAGTATATTACTTGTAACCTTTACCCTCATGGGGTCTTCACTACACTTCTGTTCAAATAAATTTAACAATTTTAATACCCATTTAATGAGTTTATATGGGATCTATTTACCACAAAAATTAGCATTTCTACTGGGCTTACCTTTTTATTTCACCATGACCTTTATTGATGTATTTTATTAACATGTTTGCCTTATCTGCAACACATCAAAATTTTCTTATAGGGATAATAAAATATTTAACATTTTTTATTATTTATTTTCACTCGTACCTTCAAATTTCTTTCAACATCTCTGTCAAGTCTTCTACTCCTAGTGATATTCAAATTTTCTGTGCCATACCTTCTCCACAAACATGATTCTCTTTCATATCCTATAATAGACATAAAAAAATATACTTTCTCACTTTCTATACACTTTTAGGACCTATATAACACCTAAAATAAAGTTATCTTCTCTACTATGTAGGTTTATTTTTATAAACCTATAATTAAATCATACAAAAGCCTCACACATTCAACCCAACAATAAAATACCTTGCTTTGAAACTAATTGGTGTAGTCAAAGTAATGTAGTCTGATAATAATTTTTTTTAACTACAATGATACTTGGATTAATATTCACCCATGTACATGCTTTTAATGACCTTACATGTACATTTAAAATACTTTAAAAATTAATTTATTGAATTTAACACATAATATAGATATTTTATGACACATATTAATGCAAACTTTAACTCACACACTCACAAATGAATTAATATTGTTATTACAAAACATGAAGAAGTTTTAAAATATCATATTATCCCTTCTTGACATGAAACATCCATTTTCTCAATTAGTAGACAACTCAACCCATTGAAACATTATCTCTTAATTTATTTTATAGGATTCATCTCTCTCTCTCTCTCTCTCTCTCTCTCTCTATATATATATATATATATATATATATATATATATATATATATATATATATATATATATATATATATATATATATATATATATATATATATGACTGTCCTTGTCTCTTTCACTTGATAATGAAATTATTATCTCACAATATGTATTATATATTGTTTTTTATCCTAAATTTTACTCTTATAAATTATCAATATTTGACATTTCTTAATTTTGGAGTGCTACTTTCTCTTTTATAATTCACATGGTCAAAACCACCACTCTACACAGTTTAGTAAATTTGAAACCATGAAAATGATTGAGAACCCATAACTATATGAATAATGGTGGTAGTGAGTCCATTATGATATTTCTTAGATAACAATTAATGTTTGATAAACTAATACTCAATGAAGATTAGTGGTTTCATCACTATATTGAGTCTTCTAGCTTATAGAGATGATTTATTTTTTGAAAGTACAATAAGTTTTTTAGATAAATATAAATATAGAATAAAATTGTTTTTATGGAAGTATTTTATGACATTTTTATTATTTCCACATAACCTATCCATTTTATCCCTTCAATCCATATAATTACTTTCATGATCATATTAATGGTTAAAAAACTCAACCAACTCACTTTTCAATATGTATGTTATTGAAAATGATTGTCATTTTATTTAGTTAATTCCAATAAAATTTTGGAATATTGATGGTTCCCCTTGGATCATGTTCACCATACCAAAAAATAAAATAAACCAATAAAAGTACATGAACACAAAAATATTATATTTTGTTGATGTAAGATTTCTTATATACCTTAGATGCTCCTGCATTAATAACTTACACTAAAAGTTATAGAACCTTAAAAAGTGTAATAAGGTTTCAATTTGAATTATGCAATTTAAATTTAAGGTTGAAAGTGAATAAATTAATCATAATGAAATAATATTACCTCAATAAAAAATCAAGTTATAATATTAAAATGAGAATTGATAATTATAGAAACTGACAAATGGATTAAAACCCTACAATCTATTTAAATTCTTGTAACAATCAATCTTCAAATACATAGCATATATATATATATATATATATATATATATATATATATATATATATATATATATATATATATATATATATAGAGAGAGAGAGAGAGAGAGAGAGAGAGAGAGAGAGAGAGAGAGAGAGACCTGAACCCAAAATAGCATCAAAAAGATGAAAGAGTGAGAAAGACCAACAATGTTGTAAACAAAAAAAAAGGAAAGAAGAGAGGAAGAGAATAACTCAATAAATAGATCAAGAATAAATAAGGAGTTACATATAAGTAATATTCAACATGTTATCTTAGTGTACCTAATCATCTTACAAGTGAGGAGGATGTGTGTGACATGTGGGGGAAGTATTTTTTTTTTATAAAATTAATTACAAAGCCTAAAATTAGATAAGAGATGTGAGTGAAACCTCATAAATATAATATAAGTGTATGTATAAAAATAATAAATACTTACATAAACTAAACTTACAATAAAACTAAAATTATAAATAAAGACCATAATAAGATTAATTCTCCACCACCTCCCCCCTTAACCTTACTTTTACGTTATAAAAATGCAAAAAAAAATTTACAAATAAGGAAGAAATTTGAAATTACATTATACTCCTTAATATAAAATTATTTTGAGAAGAATTATAATATTTTGATAAATAAATAAAAAGAGAAGGTGCCGACAAAAAATTGGAAGGATAAAAGTGAGTATTGAGAATCTTCAAGAATCCTCTTCAGCCAATATGGTCAATTTATAATATAAGAAGACAAAAAATAAAGAGAAATGATCCAAAATATGTATAAAACAAAGAAGATAACAATATTATTTCAAGTTAAGTAACCAATATACCAAAAAAAACACTATCTACATATATAAAATAATAAAAGTATATATACAACAAAGCAAATTATGTAAATAAAATGTTCCTAATAAACTTTGAAATCCCTAGTACAAAAGATAAGTTAGTAAAAATAGTTATAGATAAAACATATTTACTTTACAAAAAAAAAAAGGAATTCATAAGAATAGGAGTTTATCAAAAGGGAGACAAAGAAGGTGTGTCACTTGTAAAATATATTTTATAAAAAATATTTAACGAATTATCACAAGAAGGCATATCAAAGTCTCAAGAAGAAGCATGAAATTTAGTAATATAAATAATTTTAACCTTAAAATTAGGTGTTTTAGTTCTTTTCTAATAATGTGATGTGTTATGAGTGGATTTACCAAAATATTTTCATGGATGTAATTTCCAAAAGTTAGAGATATAATACATGTGTTTTACATAATGCACACAAAGTTTATCATGTTCAGCTAAAGGATAAGCATCAAAAGTATAATAGAAAAAATATGCTGTATTATAAGTCCTTAAATGAGGAGGATAATACAATTCCAAATTAACATTAAAAATACTATAAGAGATAAAACCAAGATGTTTATAATTTGCATTTCAATTAAGTAGAAGAGGTTCAAGAATATGGTTTTTACCAAAACCAATTCAACCACCTGAATAACCCATACTTTGCACAATTTTTAAACTAATATTAGAAGAAAAAGTGTTCAAAGAAGTTTTAGTTTTCTTATAAGTACAATGAGTTTTAATATTGGAGTTATTATCATGTGCAAAATATGAAAGTTTTTTATTTAGAGCATTATAAAGATTGCATTTTATTTGTGTGTATTAAAGGAGGTTTTTAAAATAATAATTGTAACATTTTTATATTGGATTTCATGTCTAAGAGAAAAAAATTAATCATTTTAAACTGAAATAATTTACATAATTTTTTTGAATGTCAAAAAATTAGTAAATTTAAATGCCATTGAGTGTAAATAAACAAATTCAAAGCTTGTAAAAAAGGCAATACTGCTTTAAAACTCTCTCTCTCTCTCTCTCTCTCTCTCTCTCTCTCTCTCTCTCTCTCTCTCTCTCTCTCTCTCTCTCTCTCTCTCTCTCTCTCTCTGTGTGTGTGTGTGTGTGTGTGTGTGTGTGTGTGTGTGTGTGTGTGTGTGTGTGTCTACATATACATATACATACAAATACATATAGAGATACATATAGAGGTACATGTGTATGTGTATGTGTATGTGTATGTGTATGTATACATACACATATACATATACATATACATACACACACACACACACACACACACACACACACACACACACACACACACACACACACACACACACACACACATATACATACACACACACACACACACACACACACACACACACACACACACACACACACACATATATATTTGTGTGTATATGTATATGTATATATCTATGTGTATATGTATATGTGTGTGTGTGTCTATATATATATATATATAGACACACACACACACACACACACACACACACACACACACACACACACACACACACATATATATACACACACACACATATGTGTGTGTGTGTGTGTGTGTATATATATATATATACACACACACACACACTCACACACACACACATACACACACACATATACATATACATATACATATACACATAGATATATACATATACATATACATACAAATATATATATATATATATATATATATATATATATATATATATATATATATATATATATATATATATATATATATATATATATATAAACTATCAATCTTTACTTTTAAGTTAAACTATATAGTTATAAAAAAT
>JARHVA010000558.1:5072500-5085245 GCA_037957365.1 Torreya grandis | reverse complement strand
TTAATTGATTTTTATGTGTAATAAAAATAAATTATTTTGAGCACCACATTAAATAGTTATTTATTTAATTTTAAAGAAGAGAAAACAAATGTGTGAACTATATTAATGTTAGTCATATTTTATTAAAATAATTTTGTTTAACATAATGGTTAAATAGATATCAAATTAAAGATTAGAATTAAAAGTAAACACATTCTCTTTATTACAACCTACTATATCTCATAAATATTATTGTATAATATTTCAATATAATTATTATTTTTTAATTTATTTTATATTTAAATAAAATAAATTTATGATATTCTATTTTAATTTATAATTTTAAATTCTAAATTTATGCTCTTAATTTAATTTTTTCATGTACTAATAATTCCATATACATATACATATATATTATTTACATATATGGGATTATATGTATATATGTATGTACATATATATTTATATGTATGTATGTGTATGTATATTTATATTATACATATATACATCTATTGTGTATGTGTGAAGGTCAGGATTTTAAAAGGGTTTTACCTTTTTAAAATAGATATAAAGATAAAACATGAATAAACCAATGATATTTCTCTTCCGACAAAAATGAAACTCATTGTAAAAAGGCCATGATAAAACTAATACCATTCTATAAAATAATAAAGAAAATAAAACTATGATCCTCTTATAATATTTTATTTTCTACATCTAAGGTTCATATTCAATGGTCATTATCCTTTCTTACCTTTACCTAATGCAAAAAAAGGCCAATCTTCTGGAGGCTATAAATTTTGACCTATAGTTTCATTTGAGTTCATCCACACACCAAAATGAACTTAAAAAATACTCTAAACACTAAAATTAGCCTATAGGATGAATTTAAACTGAATTTCACGTCTAATCATAATAATATACAATTTTTAAAAATATAAAAATCTCAAAAAAATCATTAAACTCTAATTTTGCACCCTCATATACATATGGCCTTTGGAAAATATCAAAAACACCTTTAAATGAAAAGTGTGGCTTAGGGCAGTAACAAAATTCTTGATACTGTCATTTTGGCACATGGAAGACCTCAAACAAAATTATGGATCAAAATTTATGGCCTCTAAAAGATTGACCTATTTTTTTTGCATCAAGTCTCCTTCTTCCCCCTGAAAAAATGGGAATAGAGACTTCAAGTACCTCAACTGAATTATAGTTATTCAATCAACTCATGCCCAATAGATCTTAACTTAGATCAAAATTTGCATTACTTATTTTTAAAAGTGATACATCTTTCAACAAGTTTTTATTTGTATTTTAATTCTTCTCCTTCGTGCTCCATGGAACCTACACCAAGAAAACAATCTTACTTTCTAGAATTCACCTTTTCTTGATTCTTGGTCCTTTTAAAATCAACAACTTTTTCCTTGGACTCATCCTCAAAAGTGTGCTCAACAACATCTATGCCCTCCACTAAGAGATGATCAGGAATGGAATCCTTCCACCATGATGTTCACATTATTTCCAAACTATTTGACTTGAAACAGCCATATGTCCTACGAAAATAGAACGCCTACATTAGAAGGGTAGCCCTTCAAATTATTGTGTTTGAGAACAAATTATATTCTAAACTTTCAGAGCAATGGTATTAGGGAGTTTAGAAGAAACATCCATACTTATATCATTCACCAGCATTCTCACATAGGTGGTATGATGATAGTTCATTATGTATTCATATATTGCCAACATCTCTCCCAAGCGATGGGTTCCCTAGGTTCTACCGAGGCCATTAGTAAATGGAAAATTATTATCGAAATGAAAATCCAAAAATTTGGTGTAGAATTTTCTTTAAGTAACATGAATCTATTTTGTCATAAAATAAAATAGAATCATGCGAATCCATTTTATATATTCATATAGAAAATCACTAAAGTAAATTGAATATCGATATATTCTCCCATTTCTTGTCATTTGAGATGTGATTTTGAGTGCTGCATCAAGCATTGAGAGTGGTAAAGAATGGATTGACAACCCAATGTTAATTTAAAAGAGATAAGTAGAAAACGTTTGTCCTATAATTAATTTTTGTATCATGTCTTATTTTTTTAAAAAAATTATCTTATTTATTTGAGACATTTAAATATTTGTTCAAGCCTTTTTTTTTAAAATTTTATTGGATCACTTGATTTCAATTAGATGTTATAATATAAAAATATATATAGTGTACTTCAATATAAGATGAACAAAGTGTTAACATAGGTATTTTTTACGAGTTATTTTTTTTGTCACTTGGTTAAGTTTAAAATATAAATTTGTCAATCAATAATATTTTGAAATAATATTCAGCATTGTTTTTCATTTAAAAGGATTCACCCATAATTAAATGTTTGATTTTTATTTCTTCAAATTTTTTTGGTACTAATAAGACCTTTAATGTTTAGAGAGCTGACAACAGTCCCAAAAAAAAATTGAACGTACATATTACAATGTGATAAAATGTTCTTGTTCACACAAGGAATCATACTCCACAGAAGCATGTTGGATATACATTGACCTAAAAATAATCTTTACTTTTACCCTATATAACAATATTTGTCATATAGGACAATAAATATTTTTAGTTGAGAAGCAAACTACCTCCTCATATCACCATTTTATTTTTGAGTTCGTTGAAAGCAAATTTGTCTACCATGTCTATAGGATCTTATGGTAGGATCTTTTGATTCATTAAAAGCCAACTTCTATACCACTTCCACCAAGTTGTACTAGCATGGAGGCCAGTCAGGGTTCACCTATCAAGTGTTGAACCTAAGTTATCATTGTGATAATTACCCCATCTAATGCAACCACATTATGTTAAGCTAATATATTAATTAAATTTATAAAACTAAAGAGATGATGTGTTTTTTTAATAATTATATGTTTTATATATAATTGTTTAATTTAATTTGATTATTATTTATAGATTAATGACAAGTATGAAATGTCAAGGGTCTAAGATACAAAGACCTTAATCCCAAAATTTAAGAAAGAATCTCAAATTTGAAGTTAAACTATTGAAGAAGAACTATTCATAAGTTAAAATACCAACCTCTGCTTATACTAGTCTTTTTAATTATAATATTTTCAATATTTCAAAAAAATGGTTTAAATTTTACTATACCAACATCTGATAAAAGGAATTGAACATTTTTTGAAGAATTTGGGTAGGTTGTCACAAAGTTCCTACCTAATTATACCAGTTTCATTATAGCCTCCAATTTCCTTATTTTTGTAGAGATAGAATCATGGACATAATCACTTTAGTATTAATAAATTTAATTCTAAGACTACATGTCTTTTAAACATTGTTATACATGTGATTTTGTATGGATCAATTGGGATTTGAGTTAGAAGTTTCTGTTATTTATGTTTTTTTGAGGTGCTCTATCACTTGAGCTACTAATATTACGTTCTTTCAAGGCTACCATTATACCACACTTCTAGGTTTCTAGTCTTAACATGTTTTTCATTATAGTTTTATATAGACTAACTAGTACTCAAACTTAAGACCTCCTCATGACTAGGCCCAACATGTTAGAGTGCTTGATCACACTAACAATTGAGCCTTTTGTATTTCAACGTGTTCCTTAATTTTTCTAAGAGTCAACATGGTAGAGTTGAGGAATGTTGTAATCCTGATTCTATTTTAGGCCTCTTACTATATGTTCATGGTCAAGGAGATGACTCCTTAAATAGAGATTATTTTCCTCTATAAGGTGGTGTGACTTTGGAAGGAAAACAAAAGATGGACAAAATATGAATGTGAAAGAAATAAAATGTGAAAGATGATTTATAATTGATGTCTCTTTATATTTAAATATATTTTAATGATCGAGACAATGATAATAATTTATAGTCCAATAAACCATTATATTTTATGAATTATTTATAACCATTTCATTTAATTATATCATTTTTATAAGCAGGTTTGTACCCTAGGTTCAAATATCCTAAGGAAATATTTTATTATGTTATAATTGTCCCTATCAAAAGTGTTGAGTGTTATTTAAAAAACTCTACAAATACCACCCATTTGATCTAGTGATGTGTCTTTAGGTGGCCCCCGTGTGTATTTTATGTCATTATCCAATGGATTGTAGCTAATGTTTCTTTCATTATTTAAACTTTTCAAATGATGTTAACCATGGTTATTTATGATATAAAAATTTTAGAGTCGTAAAAGCAATTTAAAAAACCAGATTAGAGAAGACACTATATCAAGAAAAAAATCATATTTAAATAAGTAAATTCCTAATTAATTATTTTTAATAAATATATTTTTTTAATTGTAAAATATTTAATATAAAATTTAAGAAAATTTTATATTAATATTTTTTATCTTGATGTCAGGTTTAGGGGTTTCTATTCCAATCACTTTTGATCAGAGCTCCAGCAGGTTTGGGACATAATCAAAGGCCCAGATCCTCAAGTGATCATCTATCAAATGTACCATATTTATTAATAATAGCAACTTCAGCTCGAGAATACTAACAGTAGTCAAAACTGATTTTAGAATACCAATAAACAGAGACAATCGGTGTGAGAATACCATCAATGACCACAATGATCCGAAAATACTATCAACAACCACAACCGACCCAACATGTTTATTAATAATTCTCTAAATATAACAAGGAATAAACTCATTATTAATTTCATTTGTTTTTAGTAAATACTTATCATAGACCATAAAATATTTAATAAAAAAAATAAACAAATCCCTTCTTATATACAGAGATATAGAGTTATCTTAATTACTAATTCTATTACTAGTATTTTATATGTAATCCTGTATCCTACATTTATTATAAAATCATCAATTTATTTTATTTTATTTATATTAACAAAATGATTTATTTTTAAATATATTTCTAACTTATTAAATTTGTTATATTTATCAATTTAATTATCATGCTATTAATGTGTATGTGTAGATTATTTAGTGTAATATGAAATGATGATGTTAATAAATTTATATACTTATTTATTTTTAAATATATTTTTAACTCATTAAATTATTTAGTTTATAAAAGTCGAAGTGCCATGCTCTCCACATAGGATTAAATTTCAAGTCAATTAAATATTAAAAATTAATTATAAAAAAATGAAGATAAAGAAAAAAATAGAGATAAAATTATAATTTAAAAATTATATATTATTATTCAAAATTAATATTTATAATATTTTTAATTTTATATTTTTTAATTACGTCAAACACATTTTATTGTAAAGTAACAAATATATATATATATATATATATATATATATATATATATATATATATATTATTAATCTCTGAATATCTTGTTGCACATATTGAACTTGATTGATTTATTCACCAAATAGAGTAGTATATATAAAAATCCATTTACCAAAAATATGGTAACCATCTAACTAGGAAGGGAGTAAACTAAAAGACAAATAGACTACCTAAATCTTAGATACAACGTACCTAACAACCTAAAACTAATGAAATAGAACAAACTGATAAACATTTATGCTAACATTTCCCACCTTATTACATTATTTTTACAAATGTACCTCCTAAATAATTCAAATATCACCTTTCTAATGGATTTGGTGTGTATATCAACTATCTATGTAGTTTTTGGGAAGTACTAGAGCTGGATGTGGTGGTTTAAGGCTTTCTCTCAAATGTAGTGACATTCAACCTTTTTGTGTTTGGTTCTTTCATGAAAACATGATTCCTCACAAGCTTCAACACACCTTGATTGTTTCAACAAAAGATAAGTGTCTTCTCTTCACTGATGCCCATATCAACAAGAATGTGATGTAACCATATCACCTCGCACAAGCTCTATGTGTGGCATGATACTCTACCTCAGCGGATGAGAGAGAAACAACAATTTGATTCCAACTAATCTATGAGATTAGTCCAGATCTAAGGTGAAATAGACATGATAATGTTAAATTTATATCATCAACAGATCCCCCATAGTTCAAGTCAGTGTATCCCTACAAGAAGAACTAAGTATTATTCTTATATTCTAGACCATACTCAAGTGTAAGTTGGACATATATCAAAACATGATTTTCTACAATCCAATTACATTTATTTTGCTCCTACATGATTCTAGAGAGATAACTCACATTAAAACATATTTCTCATCTATTGTATGTCAAATATATGAGAATCCCAATAAGCTATCTATAGAGAGTTTCATTCACTTGAGGTGAGTCTTGGAATCAAATGCATTGTAAAACTTTCTCTAATGGTGTTGAAATAGGTTTACAATCTGACATTCTATAATTTTCTAGGAGTGTCTTAGCATATTTTATCTAGGAGATAAAAATGTGATTCTATTTCTACCATATATCGAAGCCAAGACAATAATGGAGTAGCCCCAAATTAGTCATGTTGAAAGATCTTTTGAGGCCATTCTTTACAATATCAAGCTGATCTTTTGAACTTCCAGTGATCACAAGATCATCTATATACAAAACAATAATGATGATTATGTCCCTAACTTATTTATGTATAAGTTAGAATTTGAGGGGCTACAGGTGAAACAATGCCATAAAAGGTGATAATATATCTTGATGTACCATGCCCTAGATGCTTATTTTAGTCCATATAGTGATTTGATGAGATGAAAAACATTTTTAGAATAATTTTCATCAATAAATACATCTAGTTGGGTCATGTATACTTCTTCTTTGAGATCATTATTTAGGAAAGCACTCTTGACATCTATATGCTAATGTTTCCATCCATTATGTACTACTAGTGCACAAACAACTCTGATGGCCTTGATATTTGTTGTGGGTGTAAAGGTATCTTCATAATAAATTACTTCTTTCTGAGAATATATTTTTGATACAAGTCATTCTTAGCTTCTTGTCTATGGATCTATCTACCTTGTATTTAGTTTTAAAAACCCATTTTCAACCTATGGGTTTCTTTCCTATAGGTAGATTGACAAGTTATTAAGTTTAATTTTAGATGAGTGAGTCATACTCAACATTAATGGCTTCTTCCACTAAAGTTGACTTATTGATTATCATATATTATCATGTTTAGAGCTATCAACTACTGTACTCATGAGTGCAAAATATTTGTCATTTCTTTCCCGACTCCTTATTTTGACTCTAGATGAAGTATTATGAGGATTTTGCACATGGGAGTCTTTGATGGTGCTTTATACCCACTTTGGATGGGAAATTTTCTATTGATGTGAAGAACTATTTTACTGATGTCAAGAATTGACATATTCTAATTCTTAAAAATCAACATACAACTCCCCTTGCAGCTCATCTTCTCTGTGAGAAGTTTCCTCATTAGTTGGCTCGAAGAGTAATTAGTGAGAGGTGGTTGGTGATGATTATTAGTTATGAATCATTGAGTCAAAGGATGACTCATCACAAACCACATCTCTACTTTCATAGACTTTTTTTGTCTCAGGATCCTTGAGATAATATGCTTTCAAGGTAGTGTTATAGCCCAATAGGATGCATGGGAGTGTTTTTGACTTCAGTTTCTTCCTCTTTTGAGATAGGATATGCATATATATTATGTAATCAAACACCCATAGATGAGAAATTGATGGGTTTTTACCACTACATACCTCTTCTATAGTTTTATTCTTTAAAATCTTTTTTAGTGCCCTATTGTGAAGATAAATATTGTCTGAAATACTTTTGCCCAATATTGTTTCTCCTACTTTTCTATTGAAAGCATGAAGCAAGCCATTTCCATTACTGTACGATTACATCACTCAACAATTCCATTCTATTAAGGTGTGTAAAGAGCATTTAAATTCTATTTGATGCCTTATTGATTCATTAATTTCCAAATCTTATTTAATATGAATTCCCCCCTTGATCTGAGTAGAGGAGAAGAAGAGGTTGTCCAGTCACCTTCACAACCTAATAATAGAAGACCTAGAAATTATGAAGGGTCTCCCTCTTCTTCTTCAAGAAAAACACCCATGTCTTCCAAGAGTAGTCATCCACAAACAATTAGAAGTACGTGTATTGAAAAAATGAAACAAGTAATGGTCCATTTAGATTGGTATGAACAACCTCCAAACATTTATTGGTATGAAAGGAGATTACCTTGAATGAAAGCCTATGTTGTTTACCTATAAGACATCTAGGGGAAATGGGTAAGGAACTAGACAACTTGGGAATTCTATGTACCATACCTTTTGAACTCAACTTGTATAAATATATATTAGATAGTTGACCATAATGGTAGTGCAAAAGAGTAGTAGATTCTATCTTAGAGGTAGATAGAGCTACTATAGAAGATGAAACAAAATCTAAAATAAATAATTTATCTTTCAAAAATGCTCTAGCAATAACCGTACCTTTTTATGAGATCAAGCAGGATTTGATTCCATTATCAACAAAAAATTCCACCTTTAGACAATGATTCAAAAGATGACTGACTGATAAGAGGTTGGATTTTAATCCAAGAACATATAGTACCTTTGAGAGTGTACATTTTTGTGTTATGAGAGGAATGGTCATTTGGCCTATTCCTTCTACAGCATACTCTTTATCATTGGTGATCCTAACCTGATCTGTAGTGGGTTGGTCTATCAGTGAATCAAATAGCTTCTTGTCTCCTAACATGTGTTTAGTGGCTCCTGAGTCTATCACCCAGATATTCCTCATGGGCTATGAGATTTGGGAGAATAACACTAAGTTCTTATAAGCACTATAATTTTATTATTTAGGTGTTTCCTCATTAGATCCATCATCTTATTGAGTTGTGAGATGTATTATATGAAGTGATTAAGGATGAGGAGGGATTGAGTAGAGATGATGAGGGAGTCATTAGGGATGATGAGGTTTAATTAGGGAGTGATTAGAGAGGATGAGGGAGTGATTAGGGATGGTGAGGGATGTTGAGGGTTAATGAGGGAGTGATTATAGGTGATGAGGGACCAAGAATGAGTGATTAGAGATAATGAGGGATAACGAAGTAGTGATTAGGAATGATCAAGGATAGTGAAGGTAAATGAGGGAGTGATTAGGGGTGATGAGGGAGAGATTATAAATGATGAGAAATGGTGAGGTTTTAATAAGGGAGTGATTAGGGATGATAAGGGCTGAGAGTGGATGATTAGGGATGATGAGTGAGTTATTAGGGATGATGATCGATGGTGAAATTCAATGAGAAAGTGATTAGGGACAATGGAGTGATTATAGATGATTAGGGATGGTGAGGGTAAATGAGGGAGTGATTAGGTATAATGAGTGATGAGGATGGAGTGATTAGGGATGATGAGGGATAGATAATTTTAATGAGAGTATAATTAGGGATGATGACAGAGTGATTAGGGACAATGAGGAATTAGGAGAGAGTGATTAGGGGTGATGAGGGATGATTAGGAATGAAGGGTGATGAGCAAGTGAAATTAACACAAAGTGGTATTTTTATGTGTGCAGGTCATCAATGTGACCTATCCTACTCTAATGACACCACTTTAGATAAATTTCAAACTGAGTAGTTTATAAATTTTAATTTTGACAAATTAAAGACTCCTAGAAATGCCAGGGAGCAATATGAAAGGCACACAAACCTAATAATACCTATATGTTTACAAAAAATGGACATAAATTTTAAACTTTATGCCTTGAAATCCCTAATTTCAATATTGAGACCCTTAAAATGCCTAATTACTAACCATATTATATTTTGAAAAATTATTTTTGACATTGTAAGGTGTGCATCTATAAGATTAACTCTATCAGATGTAGAGTGACCCTAATTTCTTATATTTAATAAAATAAATTTAAAGCATAAGTTTAATTTTATAGTTTTAATAAATATAAATTTATACTTAACATTTATTTTAGTAAATATCAACTTTAAGAAAATATTACCTTCCTATAGATGTTTTTTTGCTTTTGGTTGAAAATAAATAAGAACATGTACACATTCCTAATAGCACATACACTTTACTAATAATGTGTACACATTCATAATAATGTGTATGAATTCTTAATAATGTGTACACATTCATAATAACATGTATGTGTTCCTAATAACACATACACATTCCTAGGTTTGGTGGTTTGGATCTGAAATTCAAATAACATTTAGTGTTATGACCATAATGTGTAATTTTTATTTTCATAATGTGTATTTGTCAGCAGAAATGTCCACAAGATTGTCCCCCAAGTGTGTGCACATACCCTTATTTATTGAAACATTATATATAGGTTGTATTCTAAAAATAAATTGATTTTTTTTTGTGGTAACAATAAATTACCTTCTATTGTTTTGAAAAATAAAAATAAAAAATAATGTTAGCAAGAGTTTTTAATTTGATAGAAACTAAATTAGATACTACTCCCTCACATTATCACTATAAATTACTCTTCTCATCATAATTAAGATCATTTGGAATTATAGCAAAATAAAATATATCTATCAAAAGTAGGGGGAGGGGGTCAGAGGGGAGCAGGAGTTAGGGTACTTTATGACTATGTTGGAAGATAATTCCATGAATCTTTAAAGAATTGACTAAATAAATCACCTCCCACTAAATCTTTTTATATAGGTGGTGAATTTTGTGGCCTCCCTAGGAAACACAAAATAAATACACCACATATTGCCTTCTCCTTTTCTATGTACTTAATGAAAATTCAGAGATCTTTATGTGAGTATTTTGAGTATATATGTGTAATATCATGTTTTCTTTATCCACACTCTTCCTCTGTTGTATAAGGGTGAATTATTATGTAAAATGAGCTCTAAACCCTATAATAGAAGTCATAATAACTAGTCAATTTAAAATAAGTTGTGTAGGTGCATAATATATGTGTGTCTCACATGGTTTGTGTTGTAGGTATGTTTGATCAAAGATAAATATGATAAAAAAAAATGAGAAAGGAGTGGTAGTGGGGAAGTGGATGCATAGGCATGTCTAAAGAGGTCTAAGGATTGATCCTCCATGGGGAGTTTTACTGATGCGGTATAAGGAAGTGTATAAATGAATTCTCATGCATCCAATGAGAAGAAGTGTGAGACAACTAGAATATAAAAACAAATCAATAAGGATGATGAGAATCATAAATCAAGAGAACATCTCCTTGTGCCTTAGTTCTATATTACATAAAGGAACTAAAGGTGGTGGGTTTTAATCTAGAGGATGCCAAGGTGTCACAAAATTTACATTAAACAATGCGTATGAGAATATATTTAAATTAAAAACATTAAAAAAAAATAATATCGTCAAAGGTTTTTCCCTCTAACAATCATGATGTCAAATATGTGGTATTTTACACCTATTTGCATAACTATTATTTTATTATATGTTATAAAAATTCTAATGTATTATAATTTAATTATAACATATAAAATTTATATAAATAAAGGATTCGTATGTCTCTAATCCTAATCTTCCTACATGTAGCGGCTCATATAGAAAAAATACCAAAAGTCTTCTCTGCTTGTTATATCCCTATGCACTCTTGGCCTGGTTGACCATGCAAAGCTAGTAAGACCTTAATGGATTTGTTGAAATGCCCTCTTCTGCACATGTTTTATGCATGAATGACTATGGATATATAAACTATGTCCCTCCCACCTCTACCAGAGTGGATATGAATACAATGGAGTAAAAAAACTGGTAGGTACTCCAAGTAGTAAAATATTTTGATGAAATTTGGTCCTCTTAATACCTCATTGTCTTTTAAAGTTGAAGCAAAGGAAGAAATTTTGGATCTTCAAGATTTATTCACCTCAAAGGGAGTTATTTTCCATTTTAACAATTTTTGGCCATCCCTCACTAACCTCCATGAATGGATCTTAGAGAACTAGCAACCCTTATTGACAGGTAAGCTAGAAATAAATCCCATTGCCAAAGGATTTTTTATTATTTTGTTTGATCTTTAAGAAGACATGGAGAAGATAGTAGAGCATATATGTTTTGGAACAAATAGATTCTATTGATGAAACCTTAGTTTCCAAGTTTTAATCTGACTACTGAATCCTTCTCAATCAGACCCATATGGGTCTGGTTCCCTTACTTTCCATTTTACCTATGGGGTGTAGCAAGCTTAATGGCCATTAGAAATGCTTTCGGTGGAATCTTGCATATTTACCAAGCTACTACCCTATCCTCCCACACTAATTTTACTAGAATTTTGGTTAACATAGACATCTCTAAAGATATTCCTATTAATTTAGATATGAAACTAGACTTTGGCATGCTATCCCAACCTCTTGACTATGAGGGTCTACCTTTCTAGTGTTATTGATGTTTCAAAAATGGAAATTTAACCACATCATGTGGGAGTTATAAAAGTAAAAAATAATTTACATGTGGAAGGACATTACACTTGACCTTCTTACTATGCATATATAAGAACTAGATCCATATGCGTAAGATTTGGGGAAGATTGGCTTAAAACCGGTCGAAGAAGCTTTTGAATAAGGTTTTATAATCTAGGTCCAAAGGAAGGCTTTGTAGTTTTTTATCAAATTGAGGGGGATTTTAAAGCTGATCTAGGAATTTTTGTTGAGAGGATGTCGGATTTGGCTTTGAAAACATCTACTTAATCTATCTCTAGGGGGTGAATCTAGAGATTGAAATTTTAAGTGCAAAACCTAATAATGTGGCATGAAGTGAAAACAAAACTTATCCCTTTAAGTCAATTAAAATATCTTTACCAATGGACTTGAATCATGTAGAGGAATGGACCAAAGTGTAGAAAAATAAAAAAAGGAAAAAGAGATAAGGTCTAGTCT
>JARHVA010000558.1:5035000-5067500 GCA_037957365.1 Torreya grandis | reverse complement strand
TATAATTTTCAAATAATTTATAGATAATAATAAACATAATAATTATAGATATAGATTTAGGTTTACCATAATATATCAGATTATATATATATATATATATATATATATATATATATATATATATATATATATATATATATGTTTATCTTTACCATAAATTATATAATATTTTTATATCAGATCTTTATTTAATATTATTTATATCTAAAAATGTAAAATTGTTTACTATTTCTTAACTTTTATTGGAGCTTTTTACAATTTTTTATATTATGAGTAAATTTTCATAAATTATTTCATATAATAAAGCATTTTAAAGAATATTAACTAGTGTTATTGTTAAATTTATCTATATACATTATTTATACAACTTTCATCTATCACTATAACATATCTTAACATTTATAATAATTTTGATGGCATAAAATATTTAATTTTTGTATATTTAACTTCTACCATTAATAAATTTATTTTATTAATAATTTTAAATATGTATATTAAATCTAAATAATTTAGATATAATAATTATAAATCTAATATTAATATAAATAGATAGAGCATAATATATAAGATTATCAATATTATGTCCCAAAAATATTTATCGTTATCATTAATATGCAATACTTTTATATTAATATTTATACTTACATATTTATAATTTTATATCAATGGAAAGAGAATTAAAAAGGTAATTTTTTTTACTAATTCTTATTTAACTCTTAACTCTTATAGTAGGTTAACTATAATATATAAGATTAACCATATTAGATATGCATTCATCATAAATATTTATCTTTACTATAAATCACGTAATAATCTCATATTAGGTATTTATTTAATATTATTTATACTTACATATTTATGTAATTATGTCTATTTGAAATTTTTTTTGAAAAAAAATACAAGATAATTAAAAAAGGTAAAATTGTATACCATTTTCTACTTAGTTTTTCCAGAGTTTTTTACAATCTATTACATTATGAATAAAATGTCTCAAAGTTTACCATTTGCCATTTAATGCTCAATGTTTATCAAGTTAGGTTTGGTTTGGTTTTTTTTTTTTTTTTAAATTTTAAATTTTATTTTTATTTTAAGTTATGAATAAAATATATTGAAAATTATGATAGATATTTATAAATTTACATAGATATCAAATGTATATAAGGCATAAAATATTTAGTTTAGACTTATATCATTAATAAATTTATCTCAATTAATATATTTCGATACATATATTATAAATATAATAATAGGTATAATAATTTCAAATTTACTAGCAATATATGTAGATATAGGGTAACCATAATATATAAATTAATCATAATATATTATGTATGCATATTAAATATTTATCTTTACCATAAATCATGTAATATTCTTATATAGATATTTAGTTAATATTATTTATACTTACACATCTATGTACTTTTGTCTATTTGAAATTTTATTAGAAAGAAAAAATACTAAGAATAATAAAAGTAAAATTATTTTCCATTTCCTACATAACTTTTATCAGAGTTTGTTTATAGTTTTATATGGTAACAATCTTGAATAAGATTTTTCAATGTGACTTTATCATTATTAATTTAATTATTCTTTATCTTTAAATTTATAATATATGGTATTATATAATATAAGGTGTTTTATACAAATTGTTTTAAGTATAATTTATTAGTATAT
This sequence comes from Torreya grandis, assembly GCA_037957365.1. Lineage (NCBI taxonomy): Eukaryota > Viridiplantae > Streptophyta > Pinopsida > Cupressales > Taxaceae > Torreya > Torreya grandis. The sequence goes on along the minus strand of JARHVA010000558.1, from coordinate 5,065,823 downwards.
ATTATGTATGTCATAACTATCTATAATTAAATTAGAAAGAATTGAGTGTTAATGTAAAAATAATGTTGTCCCCTTTTACTACTTGATTCAATTGGAGTTACAATATTTAATATTGGTGCATCAACAATACATATAAACTTGCACATGCTTATTTCTTATTTTGAAAAAATAGAAGAAAAAATACTTAGATTAGATTAAGCCCACCTTTAATAACTGGTATGGGTACTAACCCTAGACACATGAGGAGGTTCGGGTCTACTCCTAGATTAAAATAGCTAAAAATAATTACAAAAAGGGCCTCGATGAAAGATACATCAGGAGGACCGGGTCTCCTCCTTTGTGAAGATATTTGACTAGGAGTACAAAGAGGAATCAACTAAAAGATGTAGCTATAGAAGAGACACTAAAACATTAAAGGTCCCCAAAGAACCCAAAATCCAATAGAAGCCAATGGGGAAATACCTATTGATTATAGATGGACTGATAACCATTCATGATTTAAAAGAGTGTGAGGCCCAGATATCTAAAATAACCTTTTTGATCCACTAAAAGACCCAATATTTTAAAAACAACCCCTTTTTACTAGTGCGATACCCAGTTAGTTTTAACTAGACAAAAATATAGCCTAAGAAAATGAAGTAAGATGCCCAAGTCTCAAAATGAACTCTCAAAGTTCTAAGGGGATCAAGGTCTTGATTTTGATTGGATCAGGGACCAACCTGGACACAAATGGAGGTTCATGTCTCCAGAATCGTTCAGATCCTCTAGAGGAACCAAAATTCATAATTTAAACTAGGGTTGGTTTTATTTAGGTTGAAAACCAACCTAGGATAAATAATCAAGAGGAATAAGGCTCAAAAGAACCAATATGGTCACAAAACACCAAAAAACTGATTTGACTAGACCGGAACCAAGTTTGGATTCATAATGGTTCAATTCAATAATTATACCCAAAGATTCATTTTTTTGATTCAACATAGCTACAAATAAAATTCCTATAACTCATATAAAGGGGTTATCTGCATCAGTTATCTTTGAATTTGGCATGGGGATTGACAATTCATAAATCATGGGGATTGATATAGAACTTATAAAAAGATAAGGTCTAACATTTTTTGCTATAACGTGTTTCGATTAATTACATAGATTGAGGATCATAGGACCATTCCCATATGATCCGTTTTAGAGATTGAATAATAGAAAAAGATTAGAAAAAGAAAAAAAAAGAGGAAGACCATAGACTTCAATCTTTAGAGGATCACATGTATATAGATTTAATATCATAAATTTATTGTTATACTACTTATATATATCATGTATATGCTATTTTATATTTTCCATTTTAATATCAAATGTATACATTTTTAATATCATAATCCTATTGTTATATTGCACTTGCGTGCTTTGTGTGCGTGCATGTGTGTTTATCTCTATTTACTATTTTAATATTAAATGCATACAGTTTGAATATCATAATTTTATTATTATATTACACATGTATATATCATTTAAGTCTTGCTCTCTATTTCCTATTTTAATATCGAATTAAATATTTATATTAAATATATTTTTATTAACAATAAGTATTTACATTTACTTCATGTGGAAGTAAGTGATACTAGCATATATATCTTAAATAAATTTATGTAAAATACAATGATAGATATTATTCTCAAGATACCTATATGATTATTTTACTAATGTCACAATTCAATATGAAATAGTTGCCGCAAGAATGATATCTATCGATATATTTTACATATATTTATCTAAAATATGTATACTAGTTATACATACATACATACATACATACATACATACATACATATACATATATATAATATTTTACTTTTTATTTACAATGAATAGTGTAAAGGGTTGTATTATTATTATTATTATTATTATTATTATTATTATTATTATTATTATTATTATTATTATTATTATTATTATTATTATTATTATTATTGATATTGATGATGATGAAGGTGTACAATGCATTATTGAAAATGCACCACCTTATTAGTTCACTATTGGAAATTGATATTTTCTTTCATGTTTGAAGTGGTTACATTTTAACTATCATCAACTACAAATTTAATTTTCAATATTATCATGTAATTGAAAATTTAATGACATCCAAAAAAAAGTTTATAATTTTTATAATTTAAAAAATAAAATAAAATATATAATTTTTAATGTTTATTCTATATTATCTTTAAATTGTTTCACCACTTTTTGAAGAGCGTCAGTTACAATGATTAAAAAGATAAGGAGATAAAAGATCTCCTTACATTATTTTTTTAATACTCCAAATAATCTAACAAGTTCATAGTTCATATCACAATTTGTTTTTTGAGATATGATAAAGTTAGCCATCCAATTTTAGCAATTTTTATTAAACCCAAATTTTTTCAGGTTAACGGGAATAAAGTCCCAATTACTCTATGAGAGGCTTTGTTTATGTCCAACCCGATTAATATAATATTCTAATTAATTGAGAAGAAACTGAATTGATTAATTCATGAGTAATAATTCATGAGTAATAATTATTTTTACTTTAAAGATGCAGATGAATGAATAAAAGTAAATTACGGAAACAACATTGGGGATAAGGACAATGAAGGTGGAATTGATCATTTTAAAAACTATTTTGTTCAGTTTTTAATGTTATATTACAATAATATTATACTTGACAATAATTTTAAAATATTTTTGAAAAAAAACTTGTTAAATATAATTTATATATCAAAATTATAAAAATGTCAACATTTTAAATCATAATTAAAATATCAAAATATTAATATTTAATTTTAAATTTCATAATGAAATTATTTAACTTATCTCTTTAAATTAAAGTATCATGACTAAAATTCACACTTCTTTATTCATAAAAATGGACAAATATTTTCATATTTGAGGGGAAACATTTTTTATATTTATTTGGAGTTATCTTTTATAATTATTCATTTCTACCCCTCAGTATCCATGAGTGTAACTTAGAATTATAATTAAAAGCAATAAAAGAAATGTAACATATTATATTTGAATTAATTTTATTTAAATTATATATAATTATTAAATATATTAATCATTTTTATTATTTTTAAAATAAAATAACAAAATAAAACATTTTTTTATATTAATTTATAGATAAAAATAATATAAAACATAAAATGTAATCAATAATTTGAGATTCATTCACGATTTATTATAAAGATGATAATAATGAAAGTTCATTAAATTAAATCTCTATATAATGAATGTTTACTAATTTAAAAGTTTATTTATACATAACTCTTTTACAATGACAAAGTAGAATATAACATGATTTTAGACCCTAACATTGATTAAAAATTCTCTCTTACTAATACATAGACAAATAAATAAAATGTTCATGAAAATATTTTCTTTAAACTTAAAAATATTAATAAATTAATCTTTTATAATAATTAATTAATAATTTATTTTAAAGATTTTTACAAGTGTTCTCTTTAAATTCTTTGAATGGTTAGTTATCAAAGTTAACATAACCCAAGACTGATTTCCATTGAAACTGTAGTCTTTAAGTGATCTTCATGAATTATTTTAGAGGAAGCTTGATGAAGTGATTTTTTTTGGGAATCACTTTTGTCTTTGTAATGTAAATCTTCTAAATTATTTAAAGATAAATGTTTTGGTAAAATTAATTTCACTATTTAATAAAATATTATCTATGTGTTCATATAATTTAGTTTGAATTAACCTCCATATTTCTCCGATATAAAATTATAAAATCAGTAAAAATACCAACAAATTAAATAAACATGATTACTTAAAATTTTTAAATACCTAAATTTGATATGGTATAACATTTTCATTTGTTGATAACAGTACGTTTCCCAAATGTTTAAAATGTGTATTGTCTCCTCTTTTAAGCTACTTCCTTAATTCCCCAAACTTCTCCATATTATTTCTTTCTTCTTGATGGGACATGCTTTATATGCCAAACTTAATCTCTATCAATTACTTAAAAGTTAAACTACATAGAAAATCACTATGACAGTTACGTAACCAGAATTACATTTACTGTTGTTTTTTCATGACACTCAAAAACACTTTAAAAAAAAAAAAAAAAGGCCATACATTCCCTATGTATGTTCAGGGGAAAAAAAAATGCTAAAGGAATGTCGAATTTTATCACATTGAATTTTGTTTTAAAGAAGGTTAAAAATTAAATAAATAATGTACCACGGTGCATGGAAATGAGATGAATTTTGTGTAACAAAGAGGACAAACACATGATTCTGGGTAACAGAGAGGACAAACACATGATTCTGGGTAACAGAGAGGACAAACACATGATGGGCACAAAGAAAAAGAATATCAGGACATTGCTTTGAGAATAATTAGAACAATGCATTGAGGGTGATCCGAATATTTATGGTGCGGTACAGTAGTTTATGTATTCTGAGTGAAGCTCTTAGTTTTTTAAAATAATGTTGTATACAAAGTTGGCATGCCATACATATACATACATATACATACATACATATATTAGCAGGTGAAAAATTGAATAAAAAATATTCATGATTTGTTATAACCGAATTGAGATTTAAATATATGAGGTCGCTTACTAGTGGAGCATATGTATATTTTGGTTTAAATAAATAATGTGGTAGAGGAGGTAGTGAAAAAATCAATGTATTTAAACTAATCTTTTTTTGTTGAACACTTTGTGATGTATATTCTTCAGTGGTCAAATGCATAGCTTCTTGATGTGTTAACTTTTATTTTGTTGAACAAGGTTAGGATGTAACATATACTTTTCAATGGTCAAATATACAGTTTTTTAATTGTTCACCTCTTTTTCATTGAACAATAATGAGATTACATTATGTCATTAAAAATAAATTGAAATATGTTTGTGATTATTTTTGGAAAAAATTGTACATATTTTTTTATGGACATTTTGAATTACACTCAGTGATTCATCATCATCATATTGAAATATGATGGTTTCTACTTTCTTCAATATTTATTGCTCAGCATGATTCATTATATGCGTAGATTACAAGTGTCTCACTATTTTACCACTATCATTTCTTATTTTCACCTTGGTGTTGTACTGATAATTCTCAAAATGTATTGAAAATACTCAAAAGCTGTCAACTCTACCACTATTATTTCTTGTTTTCACATTGGTGATCTACTGAAAATTCTCAAAATCCATTGAAAATACTCAAAATCCATCAACACTATAATTCAAAGGTTCTTTATGTCACCACTGAGTTTTGTCTTTTGCCAATTCTACCCTCTTTCGAGTTTGTTTTGCCCCTAATTTTGTAATATTGGTGTTCATTTTTCTTATAAAAATTGTTATGTTAAAAAGGTGTTAAGATTAACTTTGTATCACATTTTTATGTTTATTTTTTAGGGAGGGCTGTATTTTGATATTCTGTGGTTGATGCATATGAAGGATGTCAATTCTTTTTTTTTTGGAAGGCGAGGGTAGGGAGGGGAGCTAAATATAGCAGGGGAGGTGTGGAGGAAGGGGCAAGTATAATTATATTTTGGTATTTTGTGCTTGATGGAGATGAAGGATATATATTCTTTGATTTTCTATTTTTTATTTTATGATCAATTTTTATTACTAGTTATTATTATTTTTATTTTATTTTTATGTTAAAATTTTATATTTTTTAATTTTAATTTTATATTAGTTTTGTTAAAGGTGTACAATGCATTATTGAAAATGAACTACCATATCAATGCAAATTAGAGAAAGATATTTTCTTCTAAATTCCAAGTAATTACGTTTTAACTCTCATCATATGGAAATTTGATTTTTAGGATTATCATGTAATTACAGTTTTGATGACATTCAAATATAGTTTTATATTTTATATGGATTAAAAGAAATAAAAAATATATTTTTTTGTATTCAATTACAATGATAAATAAATAAGGAGACACATGATCTTCTTCTTTTAACTTTTTTAATACTCTAAAGAAGTTAACAGTTCTACATTTTATATGCACAATTTTTTTAAAGATACGATAAAGCTAGCCATTTAATTTTAACATTTTTTATTGAACCAAAAATTTTCATCCCAATTTATTCTATGAAAGGCTTTGTTCATGTCCATCTTGATAAACATAATATTCTAATTTTTGAAAAGAAACTAAATTGATTAGTTTAGGACCAATAATGCCACTAGTGAACTACATTCAGCCACAAAATTCCCCTATTCATGAAAAATGAGTTTTGAAATAACTATTTTTACCTTAGAGATGGCGATGAATGAATATAAGTAACATATGGAAGCAACTTTGGATATAAGAGCAATGAAGGTAGAGTTGAACTTCTTAAAAACTATTTTATTAAATCATGATTCTTTTAATACAAGAATATATTTGACAATCAAAGAAAACTTGTTGAATATATATTATACCTTAAAATTAAATCAATGTCAATATATGAGTCATAATTAAAATATCAAAATATTAATATTTATTTTTTAATTAAAGTTTAAACTTTTTTATCCAATATAATAGTGGATAAATATTTTCATATTTAAGGTGAAACATTTCTTATATTTATTTGAAGTTTAATTTGACAATGATTCATAGGCATCACAAAAAATATTGACAAAAGCAAAAAATATTGACGAAAGTAAGGGATTTCTTATTTCTTATATATAGTGTATTTAATTATAAAAGGAACAAAGTGTTAACATAGGTATTTTTAATGAGTTATTTTTTTGTGACTTGGTTAATTTTAAATAATTATTTTAAAATATAAATTTGTCAATCAATAATATTTTGAAATAATATTCAGCATTTTTTTTCATTTAAAAGGATTCACCTACAATTAAATGTTTGATTTTTATTTTTTCATTTTTTTTTGATACTAATAAGCCCTTTAATGTTTAGAGAGCTAACCATAGTCCCAAAAAAAGCTGAGCATACATATTACAACGTGATAAAATGCCTTGTTGGTTTAGGAATGTCAAGAACTTATTTAATGTGTATTCCCCCCTTGATCTGAGTAGAGGAGAAGAAGAGGTTGTCCAGTGTCCTTCACAACCTACTGATAGAATACCTAGAAATAATGAAGGGCCTCACTCTTCTTCTTAAGGAAAAACACCCATGTCTTCCAAGAGTATTCATCCACAAATAATTATAAGTACTTGTATCCCAAAAATGAAGCAAGTAATGGTTCATTCAGATCAGTATGAATAACCTCCAAACATTTATTGGCATGAAAGGATCTTGCCTTGAATGAGTCCTTGTGTTGTTTACCTATAAGACATCCGGGCAAATGGACAAGGAACTAGACAACTTGGGAAGTCTATATATCATACATTTTGAACTCAGTTGGTATAAAGATTTATCAGATAGGTGACCATAATGGTAGTGCCAAAGAGTAGTAGATTCTATCTTAAAGGTAGATAGAGATACTATAAAAGATGAAACAACATCAAAAGTAAATAATTTATCTTTCAAAAATACTCTAGCAACAACCATACCTTTTTATGAGATCAAGCAAAATTTGATGCCATTATCAAAAAAAATTCCACCTTCAAATAATGATTAAAAAGATGACTGACTGATAAGAGGTTGGATGTTAATCCAAGAACATATAGTACTTTTGAGAGTGTACATTTTTGTGTTTTGAGAGGAATGGTGATTTGGCCTATTCATTTTGCAACATACTCTTTATCATCTATGATCCTAAGTCGATCTCTAGTGGGTTGGTATGTCAGCGAATCAAATAGATTCTTGTCTCTTGACATGTGTTTAGTGGCACCTCAGTCTATCAACCAGATATTCCTCATGAGCTGTGAGATCTGGGAGACTAGCATTAAGTTCTTATGAGCACTATAATTGTCTTATTTAGGTGTCTCCTCATCAGATCCATCATCTTGTTGAGTTACAAGATTTACTTTTTGCTTCCATCAGTGGGGACATATTTTCAATTTCTTAGAATTGTCATGCCCTGATGTGCTTTCTTTGCTAGAAGACCCTTGTTTTAGGCCATTATACCAGTATTTTTCTATGTCGTGAGTGTTGGTTCGATAGATGTGACACCACCTCTTCAACTTTTTTGAATTCTGATGATGTTAAGACAATAGTTTTTGTTGTTTCTATGGTTTCTTTTATGGAGGTCCCTTGCAAGACTTTTGACCTTGTTGCTACTTTGAGATAAGAGTTTTGTCTTTCAACTCATCTTGGACTGAGTTGATGGATTCTTTTTGCTGCAATAGGTTCATGAGTTCTTCAAATGACACTATATGCTTGGAGACATTCAACATTATGACGAACACTCTGAATTGGGAAGAGAGAGCCTTCAAGGTGATCTAGATCAAGATTTGGTCATCTACCATCTCACTAAGTGCTAATAATTATGTTCGCAACTCAGCCACTTAATGTAAGAATTCTTTGACTTTCTCATCAAACTCCATAGAGACTATATGAAGTCTCTACTACGGATGGAGGATCTTGGTCTTATTTTTTTCCTTATAGATGGTTACTAATTTTTCCCATGCTATCTTTGATCTATCTACATCCCTAACATGTGTCTGCACATCGTTAGTGATGCCTAACATAATCAACATCAAGGCTTTATCATTAGTTGTTTCATATTTTGTGAGTGCATTGGGATCAATAGGAACCTACATAGTCTCTATCATGATGCCACATAGTCCTTCAAGCTAAAGGATGGTGCGAATATTCATTTTCTAGGTGGCATAGTTCGGACCTTTGAGAAGTTGGGCATCGGATAGAAGTAATTTTGAAGCAGAAATTGTAAAGAAAAACAAATTATTTTATTTCTATGAGAGCAAATTACAAGTTTTTTTACTCACTAGTAGGAAAATCAAGCTTAGAGATGAGCTCGATAATTACGTGTTGAGAGATAGGAATGCTTTCTAAGGCGATCAACCTCAGCTTCACAGTCTACATTGTATTCAGCTTTGAGTTCTGCTCGTATTCTCCTTTCTTGGTAGTGTACATCGAATAAGAAATATTCCTGAAGTCCCTTTGGGATTAGCTCATTGAACTGAAGGTTACCATAGTCACGGAGGACTTCTAACAAGGCAAAGTAGAAACTAGAGCTTCCCTGAGCGTCAAGATAGTTTTTCATGACTTGCGAGTCTCCTTGGTGGATTTCAACAGTTCCAACAATATCCTTCATGATGGATATATACGACGGTCTCGCTCATGTCTCAACTCTATGGGCTCTTTCGATCGCTTTATCCTCGTCTTCAGGTCATGGCTCTACTCAAGTTCAAAAACTTTGTCTCCTTGTTAGCCTATCTTGTTCATATTCACCAACAATAGGTTGTAGTGTTTCATGTATTCAAACATGGCTTCCTTCAGTGTTGGAACTTCATTCCAACGGCTCAGCGCTATCTCTGCCACAGAAAAATAATGATCTTCTTCGATCTGGATCTTCCCTTAACATCTGTGCTTCTGTATGCAGGCTGCCCCTTCCTACGATATGGAGTTGCACGATTTTTTTGCTGCAGTAGCCTTTCTCCTCTGCCTGGATCTGCAGGAAGGATGCTGGGATTGGAGGACTCGAGGTTAAAGCTGGTGACATTGAGGGAGTGATCAATGTCGCGATTCTCTTCTATACTACACTTTCTTTTCTGATGCATGGAAATGATTATGGCCCTCGCTCACTCTGCAGGCTTCGACAAGGTAGGTAGACACGTTGCACAAGTCGCAGGAGTCAAAATAGATAGGTTTGCTCTCTACTACGTTGCTAGACAGACTTTCAATGGTGGATTCACAGGCTTTCTACCATACATCGTTGCACTGTGCATTACACAGGTCATAGTTCCTTCTCGGCTGCTCTGACACCAGCTTGTTGCACAGACTGAACTTGTTTGATTTATTCATCAAATGGAGTGGCATATATACAAACCTATTTACCAAAAATATGGTAATCAACTAGCCGAGAAGGGAAGAAACTAGAAGACAGACAGACTACCTAAATGTTAGATATAGCGTACGTAACAACCTAAAAATAATGAAATAGAACAAACTGATAAAAATTTACGCTAACATATTCTTTAAATATACCAATGTGTGGTGGATGGCATCGGTAAGCACACACATACTCTCACTGTCCCTTTCAAGGTGAGATAAAAACAACAAAAAGAATGACTGAAAATCCATGACTGTTTAAAGTTTTGATCGTTGTCATTACCACATGATAGAGCAAGACCATCCGCCAAAGGAACATTCCATATCACTTTATATTTATTAGTGTGCTGGACTTTCTCTAAACGACACTCTCATACTTTTTTTCCTCTTATGGTGAATAATATATGTAGGGTAAATTGGGTTACTTTTTAAAACTTATTTCTTGTGATGATCATCAAAGATTGATTGGGTTTATGAGAATCTCCAAAATAATTTATATCAATATTATATATATATATATATATATATATATGATAGTTTTAATATATATTAATTATAATTATGTTAGGGATATTGATAAGAAATCATGTCGATCATTGTGTACATATGAGAATTACGTAAACAAAAATAACATGTTGATAATTTTGCTAAGAATTGAACTCACGACTTATGAAAGAATGATCTAGTGACTATTTTTGAGTCTATGTTGAGGTATACTCTGCACCATTCTCACTTATATATAATTAATTGTTTCAATAAACCCAAAACACACATTAAAATATATTGCAGACTTCATAAAAAATATGGGTGGAATGTTGATCAAACTGGCACATATATACTACAAAATAGAATCTTTCATGAAAGAAAGAATGATTTGGAATGCCATGGAGTCTTTCATGAAAGATAAATGATTTGGAATGCCATGTGTTGGGAGATGAGTAGAAAAAATGGGATAAAAATTGCGTGGCATATCACTAGACCTTCCACATGATTTATATTTTTAATGTTTCGGTACTTTTGAAGAGTTGGTTATCTCCATTTTATCTTCCAAGATCTCTAAAACTAAGCATATACACATTCAATTCTAACTTGTTTCCAACACAATGGTTACCCTTCACATAATGAAATTAACTTTGTCAAATTCACTGCTAAGATGGAGTATAGGTGCCAAACTTAAATACCACATAATATACTAAATAGTTTATATTATATTATATATTAATATACATATATTAGATAAATTTATGTAAAATATGTTGTTTTATATCATTCTTGAGATAATTATACCATATTGAATTGTGACATTAGTAAAATAATACTTTAAGTGCATCGAGAATGATATCTATCGGCGTATTTTACATATATTTATCTAAGATATGTATGCTAGTGATACTTGCCACCACATGTGGTAACACTAAATACTTATTATTTATAAAAATATATTTAATATAAATATTTAATGTAACATTAAAATGAGAAATAAAGAGCAAGTCTTAAATGATATATATGCAATATAACAATAAAAATATGATATTCAATCTATATGCATTTGATATTAAAATAGGAAATAGGAAACATAGAGCGACACACACAGATGCAATATAACAATAAGATTATGATATTCAAACTGTATAAATTTGATATTAAAATAAGAAATAGAGATTAACACATATATGATATATATAAGTAATATAACAAGTTTAAGACACACATGCATATTAAAGTCTTTGTTATTCCTATTTTATTTTCTCGACTCATTTTCCATTATTCAATCTCTCAAACTAGACATATTTGAAAGGTGATGTAATCTTTAATCTGTGTAATGATTTGACAAATGATATAGCATGAAATGTTAGACCTTGTATTTTTATAAGTTCTATATAAATTATGGCTTTGTCAGCTGTTAATCCATATGATATTTGGATTGTCAATCCCCATGCCAAATTCAAAGGTAACTCACACACGTGACCCATTTGTATAGGAGTTATTAGAATTGTAGTTGTAACTATATATATTTTTATGGTTCTTTTGTTTATGTATAAATTGTTAGTTCAAATTTGTTATTATTCAATTATAATGGTAATTTAATGTTTGAAATTCTTTTTACATATTTTTGTATGGATCTCTATAACTATTTTACGATTTCTTTATTTTATTGTAAGGATCAATTATATAATATTGACAATTGTCATGATTGTTTGTATGGTCTTAGCCATGTTACTTATGTCTTCCATTTAAATGTATGGTTTCATCTAACTCTTTATACATTTTTAATTTTTAATTATTAGACATTATCATGCATATGAATTTTTACAAAATTTAAATATAATTCTATAAATCTAAATAATTAAAAAATTAACATTCTAAATTACAATATAATCCTTTGCAAATATTATTGTTGGATTATTTTATTAGAACTATTTTTATTATACAATTTCTATTTATTGACTTATTTTTTTATTTCTGAGGGCTCTCACAAATTGGAAGGGTTAATTAGTTCACCTTAACAACTAACCCTAACACTTAAATCCCATTATAAACCCTTATCAATTTAAAATTTATAAAATTTAAGTGGAAATAATTCAAAGTGCATGAAATTAGAGGATGGAGCACACGAATAAAAATAGGCAAACATATTTGTAGATTTTAGGTTGAGATAATTCAAAGTGCTTGAAATGGAGATGGAATGAATGAGTAAAAATTGACAAACAAAATTATGATTTTAATTATATGTGAAAATAATTAATTAGGAATGTTTGTATGATCTTAACAATTGACAATATTTATGTTGTACAACCTAAAAAACTTACTTTAATTAAATCTAAATTTGATAATAATAAGAAATAAAGAGACATAATTATATGCATATAAAACTACAAATCAACATGTGTCAAAGGATGTTAAAAGTCATTGTCATCAATGTGGTACTTTATAAACTATGTAACTAGTTATAAAATTTAAAATATGAAGTTGAATTGTTTGCTCTCATTTCCTTTGTTTAAGGCGTGAAAACTGTTTTGTTAGTAGAGAATAGTTGGAAATCATCTTATATTCACACAAAGAAAAGGTTTAGGGGTGAAATTATAATAACTTGTCTATTTTTTTTCTTTTTTCCTTTTATAAATTTAAATAATAAATCGTAAATATTATTGACTAAATTTATTTACACTAAACATATATTTAAAAGAATTCCATTATTAACTTTAAAAATAAAACAAAGTAATCTAAAATATAATTGTTATTAGACTAATTATTGTAAATTTTTGTAGATTTAACCACCTCAGGCAGTATCGAGAAACATGATCTATGGAGAAGAGATTTGTGATTTATCGACAAGCATCCACAATTGTCTTCCTATAAGAATTCTCATTTTGAAAGTATTAGTAGGACAAAGAATCCATCAACAAGGATACATCAAAAGAAATACATGAAGATCAATGAGAATCATAATTTATGTGCAGATGGAAAAACAAATTGTTATATATGAACAAACAACTTAGGAATTCTGACCTTAGAAAATTGATTGATCCTTTTTGTCATTGTAACCTGTTCCTATATTTGGTTCGAATATTGGTAGAAAAATGTTAAAAACCCATAGAATCATGAAATTTTGAATATTCATGTCATCTTAGCATGAGATGGTCGATAAAATCCCATAGGAACATGTAAGAATTGAACTCACCCTGTAACATCACTTGCCATAGTGATCAAGTCAGACCAAACAAAAAAAATAGAAAAAAAAACTTATAAAAGATGTTATCTGGCAACGTAAATGTAACTTAATCAAAAGATACTATATAATGATAAAATATAAAAAAAGGCCCAAAATTGTTGGAACAGTGGATATTTTTCTAAAGAATCTGTCCAAGCATAAGACATCAATATTTATTTAATGTTTTAGGATTTGTTGGCACAATATGAAATACCCAATAGTAAAATAACGTTCAGAGTAAACTCCCAGTGCATTCATGTCGACCGACGTTGAATGACTAGGGTTAACACTCAAAATTACATGAAAAATAAAATGTTGAACATAGTAGTCTTTAAAGTCAGTCAATGCTAACAAACAAGGAGTTTAAGCTCCTATGCAAAATTAGGTCATAAAATGGGAAAATAGTATGTACCTTGTTGGCATTTAGCTTTTATATATTCTAAGAAACTTGAGCTGATATTCCTAAGTAAGATCTTGTTAACTACTTCACTTCTGTCAAACCTTCTGTGCTGCATAGAGATTACTGGATGGTCAATTGTGTATTTTCTAAGTAATTCACGAACTATATTTTAGAAAAATCTTTGAATGCATAAATATGAATCATGATAGTTTCCAAATTCTTGAATAGGTTTAGAAAAACACAACAAACTATAAGCATTTCATGCTAATGTGCATGGGTATTAAAAAAAAATGGAATAAAATACAACATTCAATTTATTTCAAGGCAGGTCCACGTAAATGAAACATGATTTAATTTTTTTAGGGGGTGGGGGCAGTGGTGGGATAAACATCCCAATTCTTATAGCATCCTGTTGGGATTAGGTGCATATATGATGGCCTTCTTTGACTCAGTGCCAAGGACTAAAAGGTAAGATCTTGAAGAATAATCAATTTTATTTACTGATAATTTTATTATATTTAATATTTCTAAAATATGGCACAAGTATAATTTGAAGTACATAAGTTATAACCATTATTCATAAGTCACATGTCATAATGATCTAGGTGACAGTTTTAGATGGAATTCTAGGGGGTCTAAATCTACTAGAGAAAATGAGCCACAACCGAATTGTAAAAAGAAGCCTACCAAAAGAATTGTAAAAGGATTGGTAGTTCAGTGGTAGGGCACCCCATCATGCAAATGGGAGGTCCTAGGTTTGAGTTGTAGATGGTCCATAGAAAATAACATGGTATTAGAGCCAAGCTAAGAGCCTGAGCACCAAAGAGGTGGGGTTAGAGAAAATTAGCCACGTCTAAACTACAAAAAAGAGCCTTGAAAAAAGTTGTGGTCACAGAAAGATTAGTATCTCAATGGTAGAGCAAGCCACCATATAAATTGGAGGTCCTAGCAGACCAAAGGTAAATTAAAAAAATATAGATCTAGATCTTATTTTGTGATTTTTGGTAAATCAGTGAAGGATTTTGGTATTGAGTAGGTAGTGGAGACCATCTTCATCTATATGGCTTTGTTTAGAAGGTTGTTTACAACTAACCAATGAAATCACTGAACTTTGAAGTTTGAGCTTCCATAACTACTTTCAGACATTTTATTCCACTTGCAACCGATAGCCTATTAACAATTGGAAGATAAACCATTCTATCTATAAACAATGTTTCCTTATTTATTATTGTACATAACTGTATAAAGATGTTTCTAATTGGGAAAGAGGAAGAATACTATTTCATTTCTTTTGAGAGAAGTCCATATACTATTTTTTTTATATTAATAACAATATTTTACAATCCTATATATTTATTTTAGATTTGGGGATATTTTTTTTCTCTTTCTAAAATTTTATGTATAATTTTCTTTCTAATATAACATATCTATATCTAGGCAATTTCAGTGTTGTCCATTGGTCATCTCCTAGTCATTATTGTATTTGAAGGAATAGATCCAAATATAAAAATACACAAAATATAAGTTAAATGATTTGGGTATTTAGCCTTGGCCTAACACTGTCAACTATAGCAATTAATACAACTATCATCAATAATAAAAGTCTAAGAAAGTAATTTGGACATGGTTATTGCCAGTTTTACAAAAGATCATGTTTAGATTTTGGCTTCAAAATCATAATTGGCATCCAACCCATCATAACTTACATGAAATCCCTAGGAAATCCATTTATTGCTTCGCAACCTTCCCATAGAAAGAGGCCCCTGATTAAAGTTAACAAGGTTAGCTATAAATATAATGTTTTCACAGTCCATAAGATGAGTGAAGAGAGATTTAAGGAAAAATCTTATAAAGATTTTTTTAATAAATTTTTTGATCACACTCTATTATCCATTATCAGGATATAACAGTGACTATGGATTAAGAATATGAGCATCCTTATTTATATACAAAATTGTTTTAAAATACCATAATTTAACTCACTGGATCACACACATTTTTGCTCATGAAATAATTAATAGTTAAATTTAATCCAAATTTATTTTTATATCTTGATGATGGATCATAGAGTATGATCAGAAACATTGATAAAAAATCTCTTACACAGTTATTTCTAGAAGTTCTCTTCATTCAAGGTTAGCTATATATTAAGCTTCTATTTTAAATAAATTTGAAAATAAGTAGCTTTTGTAAGAAACTATGTGGGTCAAAAACATTGATAATCTCATTTATTTCACTCAGCTTCTTCCAAAAGCTCTTTCTTTTCAAGGTTAGTAGAGTTATTAATATAAAATTATGCATTAAATTTTCATGTGCTATGATTTTTGTCTACTCACATGAAGTCAACCACTAGCATTATTGACCATGATTGATTATTCATGTCTTCCACATAATACAATAGGGAATTATAAACCTTTAAGAATGTAATATCTCTAATATATTCTATAAGACATCGGAAATCCCCTGAGTGTCTTGACTATGTCTTATCTAGAGAATATGTGTTGGTAATACCACAAGCATTGCAAAAGCCCTTTCCTTCTAATTCATAGGGTGAATAAGATGTAGATAAAAATTAGATATCATATCTTCATCATTGATTGGATACATAGCCTTTTAGGGCTACTTTTGTAAAATTAAGCACAAAATATATTTCACTAGATAGTTTCATCCAGTTGCTGTCAAGTGGCCTGCATGGAAAGATTTATTTCCCTTGAAATATTTCACTCTCAACTCTCCTTTCGTATCACACATTCTCTTGTTGACAATTGGAACAACATCACATGAACCAAATTGATAACAATACTCTTTGGACATTATAGCAATCATGGAATAGTTTATAAAAGCAATGTATGCTAGGCCTGAATCAAGGGAGATGAGATGTGCCTCCTCATTCTTTAATGCTTCAATGAATTTAGAGGTTGTCTTCTTAAACACTGTAAATAAATAAATAAACTAGGTTAATTAATGACTAGAAATGACCAAGAGTATGTCAATGGGATTCAAAGAGTAGATTCACTTTTGATAGGTAAATTCAAGGGCAAGGGGAACCTAGAGTACAAAAAGTGACTAAGTACAAGAACTAAAAAAATGTAAAAATAAAAATGGGGTAAACTTAAAATTGTTAAACCTTGAATCATATAATCTAAGTACCAATAGTCTTCTAAGGATAGGACCCTTCAAGGAACAAGCAAGCCAAGGAAGACAAAAGTGGGATCAAGATGAAAGACCAACAATGTCATATGTTTGTAACAAGGCATGGGAAAATAAATAAAATTAAAATATTCACATAGTGGATGATACACCTAAAGATAAATAATGTACTAATTACAATGATCATGTGTCAAGTCAAAATTTCCATCTAAAATCAAAATAAAAACTAGTTATGATATTTTACATACCATTTATAGATTTAGTAATCCACTGGTGTCAAAAGAATTATATAGTACTAGTAATTAATAAACTCATCCCATACTACACACCATTTTACATTCTTTCAGCCAGATGCTTTAGGCATCTTTGTTGTTGGAAAATTTCCCAAGGAGTAGGTTCAAGCACTAAGGAAATGTCACTTGCAAGTGAGGAGCTTGAAAAATATGATGGGGAAAGAATGGGTGCTTCTTATGATGTGCTTGTTAAAGTAGGTGAATATTTGGAGGGAGCATATGAAGGACCAAGAAAATTGAAAATATTTATAGATTCCCTTGAGTCACTATCTCTAGAGGTATGGGCTAGAGCAGGACCTTATTTAGTAAATACACAAGAAATACAATTATCAATATCTAACCCAAGTGTTAGAATCCTCCTTAACATTACTAGTAAAAATATAGTGGGCAGGACTCTATCTTACAAGTCATTAGATTGAAGACTACAATAGTGATATTGTCAAAATTAATAGTTGGGGTCTGATTATAATTTGTTTCTACTAACCCTCCCTTTCTATAAGTATCTTGATATTGGGTTTTATTTTTGTGTATAAGACATAAAATAAATCCACCTAGAATCTAGATGTTGATTCATTTTTAGAAAAAAAAACAACTCTTGAAATTGCGGTATTGAATTGGTAATCATGGTATTGTAGGTCCCATTTGAGATATTATTGAATGTGATATTTAGGGATGATTATATCATTTGTAACTTTCCATCACTTAATAAATAGATAATTATGTTCTTTGTTCCTTACTTTCTCTATTTGGTAGGAGAATCTAGATCTATGGTTGTAAAGAAGAGGACATTAATCCAAAACCTTGACCTTTTAACTATATCCGACAAAACCATGTGTCCTTTAGTTACAATATTTCTCTAGTAATTGTAGGTTTGTCAATGACAGTTGTGATATTTTCATTCCTCCCAAATTTGGTAAAAATATGACCACTTTACCTTTTATGTTATCAACAGACACTTCAAAATTTCTGTAAGAAGGGTTATAAGGTTCTTTAAGTTAAGATAATACTATATTTTATCAAAAAATCTTAACCATTTCTCTATCTAAATATCTTTACATGAACTTCATTAATACCTATAGGGAGGTTTTGAATAGGGTTTGTTTTTGTGTGCAAGATCTATAGGGGGTAGTCAGAAGATAGAACAACATCATATACTCCATCACCAAGGAAATTTTAAACCTCTCTACAATACTGAAAGTTAAAAATCTATGGGATTATCGTACAAGTTGTAACTTTTTCACTTGAATTCCTAGATTTGTAGCTTAGGTTATTTTTGGATTGCATTAGGTTTAAATTTTAAGTTTCTGAATCTATCACATTCTATCATAAAAAAAATTGTATTTAATTATCTACCCTATAAATATCTATAATATCACAAATTATGATCTAATGACAGTTGTGATTTTGTCAACTTGAGTAGAGATATTGTTAGATCATCATGGTATTGTTAGCCAGCCATAGAGGTTTACTAACCTCTTACAAAGTCATTATTTATGACTTTCAGGTTTGTTAGGCTAGTTTCACTATTGTGAATTTTGGTTGTGGTATTGATCTGTGTACTCACAATTTTGAAGAGATTTACGATTTTGTAAAAAATCAAACCACTAACCATGTGCTTGTAGGAAGCTTGTCAAAGACTCCCCTTGGAGCTTAAAAAATCATTTTAAATTATTTTCATCACCTTGTTTTGTATAAATCCTATATATATTTCCTTGTCTTGTATATTCTTGTCTTTCATCTTATAGATATCACACAATCATAATTGGTTAATTAATATTTTGTTTACCTGATTATATCCTAAGAGCTACAGTTGGTGTATGCTCTCTATTTTACATCCTTGCAATGATTCCTAGGATATCAAAAATTGCTTATAAACCCTCCATCCCTTATAATTTTTAGGGGGCTAGTGATCGTGGATTTCACCACCATGTACTAGTCTAAACTCCATGTTCTGATGGAGTATAAAAATTATGAAAACTATTATTATTGGCCTAAGTAAAATTACCCATAAAGGGCTCTATGGATTGAGGGGTGGTTATGCTCCTATATGGAAGGCAATCAGATAACATCCTACATGGATTTGGTCCCCATTATACCTTCTTATGTATATGAGATGCACCTAGAGAGCCTTGTGCAAACATAACATAAGATCATTAGATTGTAATAGGTGCCTTGCTACCAAAGTTAGTATTAGCTCCTAAGTAGCCATCGAGTGTAAACGAGGTCAAAAGGGTATGGTGGATTTTGTAATGGGTCACCATCCTATAACCTTACCCATGAAGCCATTGGATGGTATAAGCATCAGGTTACACACCCTTGAGTTTACTAATCATAGGTTGTGGCTTGATTTATTTGATGTGTGTTATGCTAAATGCATGTTATTTTTGAATTGAGTTAGCCTTCACCCAAAACCATACACCTAGCTAGGTCCTTTTTACAACTCATGTCATACATCCTAAAATCATTTTGAATATAACCATCTTGTATATTCTTGCCTCATTATTGAATCATCCTTATCTTGTCATCCATTGTGCATATCATCCTAGTTTTACCTTATCCTCCTCTACATTATTGTCATCATCCCATTGTATATATCATCTTTTCCACATCCTTCTAGACTATTTATATCTACCCATCATTAGTCATACCCTTATCACCTAAATACTCCAATTGCATCTTAAATCTTGACCCAAGTCCATTTCATCGACCAATTGTCTTCACCTCACCTTCATATATTCACCACATTCCCTTCCTAGTCTAATCTTATCTGTTAATAAATCATCATCATCTCATCACCCATATAGCCTAGTCACACCTTGTATATGCTTATCTCATCCTCTTGTACATATTGTCCTTTTATACATCCTTTTACACATCCCATACCATTTCCCATCACCCTCTTACCTTAATTTCTTTCTAATAAATCCACCCATCATTAGTCACACACCCATCACTTATCCCATCATCCTCTTGATTCGTCATCCTATCATCCTTGTACATCCTTTTCATCATCCATTTTCCATCACTTGTACATCCTAAAATATCATCTTGTACATCCTTTTCTTATCACTTTTACATATCATTATTCTCTTGTGCATCATTTTATCCCTTCTTTTCATTCAAATCACTCATCATTAGTCATACCTACATCACCAACATTCCATCTTATACATCTTAGACCTCACCTTATATTTATTCTCCTCTTAGTCTAACCATATATACTCATCCTTGATCATCCCCCATCATTTGCATATCCTAATCTCAACCACCTCTTATCATACATATACCACATCATCTGATCATCCTTATCATCATCCCATTATCATCCACATACCCATCACCTACATTTGATTTGTATATTATTACATCATTAATTGTATATACCTTTTATTCTTTTGTACATCCTTGGTCATACCCCCACCTATCCTAATCATGTTTTGTCTCATCATCCACATCCTATCCTAAGTCCACTTTAGCCCATCATCATTTATCTTGACCTTTCCCTTTTTCACCCATCTAGTCTAAACTTATCATACATTATCCTAGTTGGCTTTTTAAGGTCACATATGGGCCTAAACCATCCCAAATTCATTCATATTACCCCCTTCATCACTTAATCATCATCTATCATCATACTTATCCTTGTCCTATCATCAAATCACCCTCTTCATATCACCCTATCCCATCCTATCTTTAGCAAATTGGTTTAAGGATCTTGAGCTAATCTTGTCATTCACATTATCCTATCATCCACATATAATCCAATATCACTCATTCTTTGGTCATATCTTATACCTCATCACTATCCTTTTAACATCTTATCACCTTGTCAATCTCAGTTTAGTAAACCCATCATCAATCTAATCATCTCTAGTCTAATCGTCTTGCCTTATTCATAACTAGCACCCAGCATATCCCCAATCCTTTTTATAGCTTGATAACTAAGCATTGATGATAGGTTGATAACACATATTGCACTATCAATCCAAAATTGGATCATAGTATTTTAATTCATTTATCTATTTCATCCCCATCAACACCCATCTAAATAGTTTGGTCCTTCAAACCTTCTCTATTCAAGAATCCATCTCTCATCATCCATCCTTCATCATATATCATCCATGGATTTAGACCCAATTCTCATAGACCAATACATCCTAGACAATAAAGATGAAGTCCTTTTGTGGGCCCTAGAGTTAGGTGCTCACCTACCCTCAAACCTTGATCTCATTCATCCCAAATCACCATCCCACATATAGTCAAAATTAGTATCAACATTCTTTGATATGATCACCTTAATCAATAAACACGTTGAAAATAATAAATATGAATTCCTCTTAGGGATATGGAAGATGGGTGCCCCATTTACCAATGATTTTGACCACGTAAGCCTCAAGTCACCTCCTAAAAAAGTCCAACACCCAACCTTATATCCATCCCATTCCATTTCACTATCCACCAAGTATATCCAAAATCCCTCATCCCCAATTCATACTCATTGACATCCAAATCCTCCATCTACAAATCATAATCCATCACCACTCCCTCATCTTTTATCACCCACCAAGAAGCTAGAACCCTCTCTCATCAACCAATATAAAGATGTCAACAAGGACGAAATATTCCTATAGTTCCTTATGATGTGTGTCCTTCTTCCCAAAGGTGTTGACCCCCTTCAACTCATTGCACCTCCAACACAAACCCCTTCATGTAAGTCTCCTTCCAATCCCCCATCTATTATTCATATCAATCATCCACCCCTTCCTCTACTAGCAAAGGAAATTCAATCTCAGCCAACTCATCTACTTTTAGTCCACCTACACAATGATGTCAATAATAATTTGATCATAATTCCAATACTTCCACATCTAAGTCACATAGTGAAGTGTGTCCTTATATTCCCCTTCTTATGTCCTTAAAATACCTTTTCAAACAATTAGTCATTGCCAACATAATGGTCTATCCACCTATCCTAAATATTGATCCCACTAAGCCTAAGCCCTCCTAGTATAAATCAAACTGATACTATCTCTATCATCAAAATTAGGGTCATTCTATTAAATGATGTCAAATTTTTTGACACTATGTCCAAGACCTCATCAATAGTGGTGACAGAATATCAATGATGAATCAGATGGATTTATTTCCCTTGGTGAACAAGAAGAGGAATGCCAAGATACCATTTTAGATCATGGTCAAGCCCTTCCCCTTTTAATCCAAGGTCAAGTCATCATGTCCTTCCATAATGTCCCCATCGTTGACCAATCCTCTATCAACCACAAGTCTATTTTCCATATGCCTAGTCCCCTATATCTCATTAATACTTTCATGGACCTCTATTTTATCTATCCATCATTCATCCATCATCGCCCTCTCACTCATCACATCACATACCCCATGTTGAGAAGACACTCATGGACAATTAATCTTTTACTAGCAACATAGCATCATGTACACCAAATTCAACATCAAAGCCACTATAAGGATCATGTGCAACACCAACATTTGCATTAGATTACTCATCAAAAACATCCTCCTTAATTGATATGATAGTAGATGATGCTAATGCCTTCTCTTTTAAATAATACCATAATCAAGATGATAAATAATTAGTCGGTATATCTTTTGATCTCACTCAGGATGATGAAGTCATAACTAAATTTTTGAACGCCTTATCTATTGAATATTTCTATAGTGGGTCAGATCCTACTTAGGAAATATGTATTAATGATCCTTTTGAGACTTGAGTATATTTTTTTTGAATTTGAGGCTAGGGATCCTTGTGACCTTTATGAGGACTATGTTTCCCATTGTCCCCTTAATTCATCACCCCACATTCATCATCCACCTCACCTCCATAATCACTATATCCCACTCCATGAAGGGAGTAAATAGGAACATGCATCATTGGGTTCCCCTCTAAATTTGACATCATGTGCCATGCATCCAAATATCCAAGACCATATTTTAAAATTCATAAGTCATGATCAAATTGTCTTTGATCTTATTAGTCAAAATCAAGAAATGTCAAATCATCGGCCTAATAAAAAAATATCTTTTCCTAGTGAAGCTTGAAATCAGGGATTATGGGAATATCAAAGTCAAAATAAGCATTATATATAAATTCAAATATTAATCTCTTTTGGTGAAGCCTAAAATCAGGCACCAGGTGGAAATCAAAGTCAAATCTAATCAACAATTCAAAAAAAGACAAAAATAATAATCATAGGGCCAATCATCTTCTTAATAATTGGGTCAAAGAATCAACAAGTCAAAAGGTTTTGGATCCCATTGTCTCATGGCACCAATATAAATAATATCCTCCACTATATCTAATGGTGTATGCAACTGTTGAAACCCATTTTCTCTCATCATCTCGTCATATCATTCATGATCACATCCCTCCTTCCTATCCTGTATCCCATCATCACAATCATGACATCCTTCCATCCACATCATATATGAAATACCTAGGCAACATTATCCATTATATGGGTTACAAAGATACCTAGTCAATTTTTTTGGAGGATGCTAAATCAAGAATCAATAAAGGCCACCACAATAAGGTCATAACATCACATATCTCTAGAGCTGATGTTGGTTAAGGATCTAGCTAGTATCAAAATTCCTTTATCTCATGCATATATACAATAAATTGAGATGTCATACAAAAGTAAAAAAATTCATAAAAACATCCAAAAATAATCATTCATCTAATGGTGAAAACTAGTTTTCTAGTGCCTTAGGTAAGTACCATGATGAAAAACAATTTCTGGTGTCATGGTAATATAAATAATTATTTGTATTATACCTCAATACTTTGGGGAAAAATTTTTCCACTCCAAATCCTTTTTCAATCCATCCATACTTTCCTCATTCCTCTCCAACCTTGTCTATATCACCCATCCATGTCTATCTCCTCCTTTAATAATCACATCCATATCATATCAATCTACCATATATACCATGCATCTTATTATGTCCCTCCTTTCTTCCTATCTTGAAATTCATAAGGAAGGTGTCTTTGATAAATGTTCTCAAACCATCTTGGCATATCCTGAAATGAACACTCAAACAACTTATTACCTAGTTCCTTCATGTAGTGGTCATTGGCAATCCATAGTCCATTCCTCCTTAGTTTCCATCACCCTCATCCTTTTGTCATCCCATCCATCATTCCATCTATCCTTATCTTAGTTTCTAGGCTTGGTAATCCCTTTGATAATAATCCCATTTGTACAATGTACATACATATTCCAAAAAAGACCTAAAACTATGAAATATGTCAAAAACCCTAAAAATCATAAAACTTGAAAAGCCAAAAATAGTCCATTGTGTCTTGTCTTATGCCTAGTCCCCTAGCCGAATCCATCTCCATCTGTCTCATATTTTCTAATATTTAAATACCACATTTTATCCTAGAACCAAATTAGAGTAGTCACCCATCTCCCCATGTATTCCTCATCCTTTTGACTAAGTGTTATTAACATGCATCACCTTGTCAAATATTTTAATCTGTCACCCATCACTTCTTATCAATTACCTTTTCATATCTAGCACCCATCAACTTACTTCTTTGCTAGTATAAAAGGTAACTGATCCCATCACCTTCCTTATCATTACCTCTTCATACCTAGCACCCATCAAATCACTTCTTTAATAATATGGAGGGTATTTTATCCCATCATTATCTCCTCTTCTTGCTATATTAGACTCTTGCAACGCCTTGTCTATTGGTAATACTTGGTCATCACTTTTCTAAATCACCTTTCTTGGCCACTTTTTTGATTTGATTTTGAGATCAAATTAGTATTGAAATACCTTATCCCATCCTCAATCCTTTTATTCTCAACTAGGGGAAACATCATGATCACCCTATCCAAATCTAATTCCATCCTAAGTCTATAATCACATCAAGATCATTCAACCCATCACCTCCTCACTCATCCCATCATTAAACATGACACTGAGACACTGTATGTAGATACTTATGTGCGTTACTTATTTGTTTTTTTCTTGTTTACATGTCTTTTATCATGTATATATCTTGTTTGTCTTTGTGTCTTTTTATCTACTAGGAAACGAACAAGGATGTTATGAGGACACCAAAAGTGGCCTATATGATGCAGAGTTCACTACTTTCCCATGCTCTTTGGCACAATGTCCTCTTGGTCATGTTTATATCATGGGGCATACTGACAAGTGCCATATTTAATGGATTACTTAGACTATGATGAGCCTTATGAAAATTGTGATGGCTTGATCACCTATATCCTCATCATTTATCTAATCTTTTCATCATCCTTATTCTTATCACTAATCCAATATTTGAAACCCATTTGGATAATATGCAATTGTTAATCCTCATCTCATCATTTGAGTCATCGACATCATCATCACTTTCTAATAACTAAGCATCAACATCATCATCATCTCCTAGTCAAAACTACATCAGCCTGAGGTCTTTTTAGACTATGTAGGTAACACTTGCCCATGTTTCAATGCCCAAGTATATCTTGGCCACTGTCACCATAATCCATCCTCATCCCCTAATATTTTAGTCACTTGATCACATCATTTCTTCTCTTTCATCCTCTTCATCATATTAATCAAATTTGGCTTTGAGCTACACCCATCATTAATCTTATCAAATCAGTCTTATTTTGGCTTATATCTCTCCCTTGCATGCATCCTTGCTTGATATACATATAAATATTATGGCCCTTTAATCCTATCATCATATTATAGTTTATTCATCCTTAGGATGTGTTTGTAACCATGACACCCATAATCTTTACTCCCAATGCATGTGTCCTTTCCTAGGGAATTATTAATCTATAGTTCATTTCTTAAAGTTGAATTCATCTTCTTCATATCTCACATATACCATCCCATACCTTTTATCTATCCATCACATCCCACCCATATTTTCTTATTTTGAGTGGCCATCTACGTTATTCTTCTTCGTATATCCCCTTGAGGGGGCATCATATTCAATAAAATCATCTATTAACATTCATTCATGACATGGTTTTTATTTTAAAGACCATTACTCCTTTCATTTAGATCACTTACAATGCCCTTCCAAAGAGGGGAAAAATATATGCACCTAAATTCACTTGCATACATCATTGTCACTAACATTCTTATTAATTAACACTAATTCCACCTAATCCAATTTATCCCACTAATTTATCCCCCTTTCTAATCTTTTATCTAATCCCCCTTTCAATTATCCTTCATCTACATCCTTAGCCTAATCCCACTCCTTTATTATTTTATCCTAAATCTCCATTATGCCATTCTAATCCTATTTACCTATTATTTTATGAATTTTAAATTAATTACCATGACCCTACCTAACAAGCTACACTAGCCTATCCCTAGGATATTATACATCCTTAGTCATAATCCTCACCTAATCCCCATCTAATCCCTTTCTAATCCTAATTAACTTTGAATAAGGTTTTTAGACTCCTCCAAATATAGAACCTTATCCAAACCTCCCTCTCCTCTTTAGAATCCTTCAACCTAGAGGATTCCAGGGAATTTTAAATTCCTTGGATAATCTACAACCCTTGGATCTCCTCATCCAACTTCAAACCATAACCATTGATCTTTTCCTCTATTCTCTGTTTATCAAAGCCACTCCATCGATTGGAGAAAACTTATAACCTCATATCAAAGCCATGTAAAAATGATATGTAATATTATAATACATAGAGTCTTAATTCCAAATCATTGAATCAATCCAATCCTTCATCAAGCATCCATCATCAATACTCAATCAATCAATCATCCAAGTGAAAATCCTGAAATGGAGTCATAAAAAGGTGGAAATCATGGTGAGCATGTTTTTATTAGTATGATTTACCTTTTTTATCCATTGCTATTGATGTCCTTGAATTTTTAATTCTTATTACTAAGTTTGGGAATATGGATTGAATTCATACTTTGGTGCACAATGACAAAGTAAATTTATAAGGGTAAATCTATAAATGCATTTTGTGACAAGTGATGAAAACATTATGCCTCATTTACATACTATGAGTTGATTTATACTCTTGTTGGGAGACCAATTCCACTTTAATAGTATTCATTTCTAATGATAATCATAAGATCTTCTTAAGACTTTCTTTGAAAAAAGTGGCATCTTGCATAAATAATCTTCTAATTATATTAAATTTTTAACTGATTTTTTAACCCTATTAAAAATATACACAAGTTGTATCATAAATTACTTAATGCACAAGTTGTATGCAAAAAAACTTTGTTCATTAAATATTTTCAACTTTAAATTTGTATATTATAACTTTAATTTGGAAGTCAACACTTTATATCAAAAACATGTGTTCTAACCTATTATAAGAGTGGATAGGGTATTTTATAATTAAAATGCTCATTACTTTATTTGTAAAAGTGAAAATAGATGGGTGAGGTATTAGTTTTGATGATCTATCATATTTGTCATGAATTATATTTTATGGAATTATGGTTATTATGTTATGAGGTGTTCTACAATAACATATAAGAAGTGGAAGGTTGTAGTAAGTGTGTTCATTTTTAGTATAAATATTAAATTTATCACCATTTAATTTGTTTTGTTTTTTGGATTATTCAATTCAAAAAATCATAATATCTTGACCATTTAATAGAATTTGGAGCCCTTGTTTTCAAAAGATATTAATTTTGAATTTGAAAAATATGTATATTTAGATTGACATAATTTATCACTAAATAAAATAATGAAATTATAAATAATTATAATATGTGAAAATTCTAAAATAAATAATTTATAACATAAAAAGAAAAGATTAAAGATTACAAGCTTTATTATAAATCTCGCTCTATATATTTTAAGTCTATCTAAAATTTCACCTTATATGTGATATAATTTGTCCAAAAAGGTATGTTGATTGTATTTTAATTAGGAAAAATATTTATACCATTAATTAACCATCAAATTTGCACCTAAAATTATTAGGTTACATTATCGTTGCATTTTCCATTCCTATACAAATAAATAGTTATTTAATTTACAATGAATAAAAAAATTAAGGATTTTAGTATGATACACAAGAAATTAATTGGAAAAAATATATGTATAGTGAAACATTAAGGATAATTTTTTTTAGCATGGAACACAAAAAAATTAGTTGAAAAAAATATCTAATCAATTTATAAGTTTCTTATTAAATTATTAAGTTTGTATTTTATTTAGATTGTATATATTAAATAAATTTATGTAAAATATATAAGAGATATTATGTTTGAAATATTTTTATTTCAGTTATCTAGTTTATTCAATATATATAAATATTTTGAGAATGATATTTTATAATAAAAAAATTACTTAATCTTATCAAAAATATGTATAGTAGTATGTTTTATTATCTCTTTAACTAGCATACCTATCTTAGATAAATCTTTATAAAATATGTTGAGAGATATCATTCTTGAGGTGCATATATTATATTGGATTTGTGATATAAGTAGAATAGGTGCCTTTAGAATGATATCCCTCAATGTCTTTTATATAAATTTATCTAAGATAGGTATTCTAGTTGTAACTGTGCATTTGCATATTTATTTAACATATAGTATGAAGTTTTTCATAAAACATGAAATATATAATATACATTAC
This sequence comes from Torreya grandis, assembly GCA_037957365.1. Taxonomy (NCBI): domain Eukaryota; kingdom Viridiplantae; phylum Streptophyta; class Pinopsida; order Cupressales; family Taxaceae; genus Torreya; species Torreya grandis. The sequence goes on along the minus strand of JARHVA010000558.1, from coordinate 5,036,709 downwards.
CTTAAATTAGATAAAATTATAATACACATTACATTAAATCACCAAAAACTTTAATTTACATAATCTAAAATTCTCAATCTAAATAGTTATGTAGTACTCATCAAAATATATCATACACATCACATAAAATGTCAAATAATGAATAAGTACACATCACATAAAATCTCAAATAATGAATAAGTACATGAATTTTTTCCTAATTTACTTGAAATTATTTTTCCTCTAAGAGTTTCAATTTCTCTTCCTTATCTTTCTATTTGCAAAGGTATTTTTTATTTTTTAGCTTTTCATAGCGGCCATATGTAAATGGAGTTAATATTATAAGTCCTTCCAATAACTTTACATGAGATATAGCCACAAATGTTAATCATGTTATTTATATTTGACCTGTATCAATTATGCCTTTTGAAAATGTCAAACTTTATGATTTGTTTACTATTAATGACCAAGCCAACTGTAAGGGTAGTTGGGTTGTGCATCCCATTTGTATTGGTACAATTAGAACTGCATATGGAGTTTCATATTTAAATAGTATTCCTGAGTAATTTTAAAACTTGACCATAAAATATGTTGGTGGTTATGGTGGGGCACTCCAAAGTTTGTATATTATACTTATAATATACCTTAGAGATCCATTTATAAGACCTACTTCTATCCAAGGATTGGAAGTTAACATGAACCTTACATTGATACCAATAAGTAGCTCCACATCAAGGTCATCATTTGGACCTCCTACTAGTGCATTAGAACTTCCTTCTTTGCTTTAAATCTTACATGCAATTGGTCTTTTCAAGGAATACAATTTTATTTTATTGTAATTATGCACATTATCATTTTTGAAAAATAAGTGAATATAATTATCAAAGTCTTCATTGGTGGCTCTATCTATTCCAACATTAGTTATAGTTATCAATAACTTTAAATCATCTATTATCAGATTTACATGTCTTAGAATTGTGAGTAGCTGATGAAAGCTCTGTTGGTCATCAGTTTCTCCTTCTTATCTAAATATCTTGTCTAGAGTAATAACTATTTTAAATTCTTTCCAAAATATTTTTTTAATATGTTTCTATTATATGGTGGTATATCACTAATAGGAGGAAGGTGACCCAAATATCCAACCAAAAAATTAGATATATGACCAATAATCATGTTTGCATTTTCAAGAAATACTTGATGGAGTCTAGAGTCTATGTTCTATAGAATTTATTTCCCAATAAAACTCATTTCATCAATCAATATGAATTTAATGTGGTGTATATCCTCTTAAAAATTGTAAGACTTGTTCCCTATAATTCAACAAAATCCACAATTGGGATTTGAAGTTGTGCATAGATAGTTGAGGCACCACTATTGAATGCTACAACTCTAGTTGGTGTAAGTAATAGAAGTGGATATTGATATGGGAATGTTTCATCTTGAAGAGCTTGATGAATGGCACCTATCAGATATGATTTTATTTTACTTATTATTCCTGAGAATATCATGCATAAGGGCAAAGTATTTTAACCTACATGAAAATGTGCCATAACCATACCAAGTTCTTTTTTTGTTTGGTACCAAAGGTTTCATAATTCATCTCTAGTATTATATCGTCATGTATAAGAAATCCATTATCTATCATGGTTCTTATGAATTATGTCTTTATTTCTATATTCTTCACCATTATTTCATTACTCCATAATGCTTATCTATCAATATCTCTTCTT
>JARHVA010000558.1:4937500-5030000 GCA_037957365.1 Torreya grandis | reverse complement strand
GACATACTCATTTATAGGAGAAGCTCCAATACCCATCCATTCAATCAGTGATCTGGTATCTACATTAGGTTTATTTACCCATGCATGGATTAATTCCATCTCCCTTGGTGCATTAGAGGGTTTCAAAGCCATTGAATTTGTGTGATCAGAGATATTTATTTCATCTATCTCTCTTAGTGGACCCACAAATACAACTTCATTTGCATCATAATAAAATTGCAAATGGATAGAGTTTAGTTGTTTAAATATATTTTCATCAGAGTTAGGTATAGGATCATTGAGTTCATCTTGATCAATAAGAACATATAAATAAAACATGTCATGTTATATTTTATATTTTAGTTCCTTATATACTTTCTCTTTATTGATAGTAAAGTTGTAATTTATTTTATGTTCATCCCTTCATCAAACTATAATCATTGGCAAATGTTTTATTTCATGTGGTAAAACCTTAGTAATTTAATTTACTTCTTATGAAAAACTGATTGTATGTCCTTTATATTTATTTTGGCCTCATGTTTCATGTGTCACTTGTAGGATTAGGTTGACATAAGCTATTAACATTTCCTCAACTTATGTTAAGTTAGCATATTATGGTGGTTGTGGTCTAGGATCCATATGATTTGATGTTAAAAACTGATGATTACCTTTCTCTTATCGACATCTATTACATACAAATCCTTCAAGGGTTTGAGAAATATTTATTCTAATGTAAATTTATTGAAAAATATAGCACACGCATGGTGAAGCAATATTATCTAAGCCATGTTAGAAAATCATTTAATTTTTTTTTTCAAATCTCTCCCAACCATTCTATTGGGATTAGTTATATTTTTCTCTCTTTTAATTTTTGTATTTCATCTTTCTTCTTTTTTTAGGTTACTAAGCCGAATCTTCTTCTAAATAATTATTTTTAATTCATCTTCTGATTGTAGATTGAGATGTCGTATTTTATTTTATATCTTTATTTTGTGTAGTATTTCTAAAATCAACATCCATTGAAACTTTAAATGAATTTTTTTCATGCTTGGAGCACATAAACTATCAATATCAAGTTTGATTCTTCAAAATTGATGTCAACATTATGAAATGATCTCTTGTAGTGCCTTTAATATGCTTCACGATGAATATCTTTTTTATGTTCTCTTTATACTTCAATTAATTGATTTGAATGCATTTATATTTGTAATATTGTTCTTAATACATATTAATCATATTGAAATATTTGTGCTTGAATGTCTTTCATCTTATCTGTATGTTTATTATTTTTTGGTTCTAATTGTTTAATTATCAATTCACCTTTGCGTTCTTTCAATCTTTGTCTATCATTATCATTTCAACTTTTCTTTCATCCTCTCTTTGTACATCTATCATTTTTTGCTACCTATATCTATGATATTGCCTTTGATATTATCTTTTTGTTCTCTTTTTTCTTCTTGATTTACAAAATTCAATTTTGGTTGAGCCATATCTATATAATTTTATAGTAAATCATATTACATCAAATATATATAACATATTACATTTGATCATTGTGGGATATGTAAATCATATCCATAATTCAAAAATATAGAAAAACATAAAATATATTCATATAAATATATTAATAACTTATTAAAATATATTTTGACTTTTGTATAAATTAACCAAACTAATATATTATAAATAACCTAATTATTAGATATATACAAATAATTGATAACTCTACTAATTTTGGTAATAATATGTAGTTACAAGGAATATGAACTTATCTATGATAGCCTTAAATAATTATAAGGGTAACCTAAGGAAATTTAACTAATTAAATCATATATTAATTAAGCTGTGATCAACTAACTTATGGCTCTATGAAAACCTAATCCCTATGAGGTGATTTGTGGTGGTGATCAAAACCTAATAAGGAATGTGGATCCAATGGTGCAAATCAAGTAGAAGATCATATAAAGATTTTCTAATGCTTTAAAGCTTATAATTTTTCCTAGGTAAAGAACATAAATAAAAAATGGTGGGGCTAAGAGTGCTAATAGAAACCTAGGCATTGCAAGTGAGAATGGAGTGAGATTGATGATTGATTTTCCTCTACCAAAAAACTATAGTGTAAGGGACAAGGAATGACCAATCCCCATCATGCTCATTATAAAATCTAAAGAATATATAATTTTTGAGAGATCAAGCTTATTTTAGGTCAGTAGGAGGTTGAAATTAGGGGAGGACTAACTCCATGCTTTGGGAGGTAAATACATAGTCCAAATTAGGTGTAAAATCATTTATTGAAGCTATGGGAGGATGCATAAGTCTTCTTATGATTCTATCAATGGAAACCCAAGTTGTTCTCTTTAATAAATAATAAATTGAAGTTATTGCTGAGATGAAATAATGGTTAACTATGCAGGGACTGATTTATAAATTTAAAGGATTTTGGACAACTATGAAAGCATTGAATGAGTAGATCTCATCCCAATGGTAAGATATGGTGGAAGGTAAGATTCAAATTTATCCATGTGATCGAGGTTTTTATTCTAATTTTTGAATTTATAGTAGATAGAGTCTATTTAAAAAAATAATGTTTGGGCTTGAGATAATCATAATTTTTTAGTTAAGCCCAAGCATCATAATTTTAATGCCCAGATATAATATTTTAATCATAAACTAATTTGGATCAATTTTTCAAATCTTCCCTATCAGTTTTGAGATGATCTAGTATTTACATCCATTGAAAACACATTAGGTAAATTTTGGTCTACTAATATAATGACTGACGATCTAAATTTTGGAAATACCACTTTTGCTGAAATTTTGATTTATGTGGATTCTTCTAAAGATCTACTTGATCAAATAGAATTGAGAGTGGAGGAAAAAAATGGATGCAATCATTGGAGTATGAAGGGATCCCATTTAATTCTAGAAGACGTTTCAAAATATGGCATCTAGTAAATTATTATCCAAGATTCAAATTCAATAAGACAATACCATGTTGTAAAAATATAAGAATTAAATACAAAAAGGTTCCAGTAGGAAATGCTAGTGGAAGTGATAATGAGGTATCAGATCCAATAATCCCTTTGGAAGAAGAGGTTCAGAATAAAATGAATGAGACACTTAGTTGTGAGGAAAATATCAAGAAGGGGGGTTGTGGTGTTACAAGAGAGGAAAAATAAAAATAAAGAGATAAGATCAGATCTAGTAGTCTAGACTCCATAATAAAGACAAGGTGTGTTTAAATCAGAACAAACACTAAATCAAAAAAATCTTTGGAAATCTCCATCCCCATACTGCCACATCTTGTGGAGGGAAGAGAATGGAAAACTATTAGCAATAGAAAGAAAGACAAAGATAAATTGGATTTGAAACCCATTACAATGTCTTTTATATCTAACAAAGAAAATCTCTTGAGAAATGTCTAGTTAGTTTCCTTTTTCATTTCATTTTGAGTAGCAACTATTGTTGAAAATTTCAGCATTTGTGGCTAATTTATTGTTACTCTTTTGTTATTCTTTGGCCTTTTTTCTCTAGTCTTCATTTTACTGCCGAGTGTTGTGTGGCCTTAGCTTTTGTTTCTCTCCTAGGGTAAGGGTTCCTAGTGAAAAAAACACTCACCCTTTATCCTTAATTAAAAAAAATACTTAATCTATAGTTATCCTACATATATTACGTCATAGTTAAGGTGAGATAATATAGAAGTTATTTTATCTACTAATGTGTTGATATTAATAATAACTTAATAGATATAATTAACTATTGTTAATTATTATATGATATTATTATGCATATTTGATTAACTTTCATAAGTGGAATATTTCCTTATGAATGCTTCGATACTTGGATATTGGTTTATAAGGCATCATTACTCCCAATGTTGTTCCTAGATATCAATATTATTCAAATTTAATTAAAAAGGAATTCAAGAGAGTATTAATCACACATTATAAAGGGGCAGTTGAAAGGAGGCACCACACTTTATGGAATACACATAAATGCTCTGTAAATAAATTAATAACCAGTTTTCTTAGGGAACATCCATCGAATTATATTTATCTAGTGTACAATATAATTGATTGCAACAATGAAAGGTCAAAACTAGATAAAACGTATAATAGGTATGCATCAAATAATCAATTTGATTTTCATTTATTATATTCTCGATAGGCCACAACATAATGGATAAATCAGAAAAAGGCAACAACATTGCTACATATATCCTAGATTATTTTTAAAAATATATTGTTGTATTCTTGATAGGTGACAACATAATAACCCTGAACTGAAACCTAAAAAAAACTTGTAGAAGAAAAGGTCATAGATTTAACATGAAAAATAGATTTATAACAAAGCAACAAATTTACATTTTTTTTGCATTTTTATCACTAGTTTTTGTATTTTATAATTTTCTATGATTGATTTATTTTTTATTTATAATGTTTCAAAAGACTTGTCAATTGATTTAAATATTGTATCAACTTTTATTAAAATTTTAATTATATTGTGTTGATTGTTATCAAATTTTTATTTATATTAAATTAAACTTAAAAGAAAATATTAAGCATTTTTTATTACATAATTACGATATCATACTCTCTCTTTCCCTCTCCTATTATAAAATGCCTCTTGATATAATTATTAGTTTTATATTATATTTAATTAATTTTTATTGTAAATTATTTATATTTTTTTCAACAGTTCAAATATTATAAATGACACTTTAATTGAAAACATTTATAAATATTCATGTCGAGTCATGCACAAAAACTTTCTAAAAATTACAATGAAACTTTCAATCTGGAAATATCTTTAATAATAAAAAATAAAGTAAAAAAATTATATTATAAAAATAAATTTAAAAATATAATTGTTTATATTAATAATTAGTTTCTATAAATTAATTTAAACTTAAAAATATAATATTTATTAGATGAGTGTATATATAAATAAAAATTAAAAATATTAACAATTAAGAAATGATGGTTCTTCTATTTTCCTTGTTATCTACATATTTATTAAATATGAATGTATATAAAATTTTGAATCAAAAAAGTTAAGAATTAAAAAATGATGGCTCTGCCATTTACTCTTTTTCGAACCATAACAACAAACATATGGTTGTTTTTAAAATATTAAAAAGTGCAAAATAATAACATAAAACATGATATTAGTATTAGGTTGGATTGTCCTTTATATATATTGTAATATTAGTAATTAAATTTATTAATGTATCCGTATTTTCATATAAGTATTATAATATATTTTTTAAAATAATATAAAATATTTATCTTTTTATTAGTAAATTTATTACTTTTTAAATTTATTAATTTTTTTAAAAATTATAATATTTTATAATTTTAATTTAAATAATACATTTTTTTTATATACTAATAAGTAAAAATAATTAAGTTTTTTAAAAACATATATTAAAATAAAAATAAAAATCTTAATCTAAAAATAATAATTAAAAAATATAGGTAAATAGTAAATAAAAAAACAAAGAATGGATATCCTTCATATACATCAACCAAAACATTCCTTCGTATACGTCAACCAAAATACAATTATATTTGCCCAAAATAAACGCAGTGCAAAGCTATCCTAAGAACTTTTTAAAATAAATGATTTTTAAAAGAAAAAATGAACTTTAATATTACAAAATGATAGGAGTACAATCAAAGCGCACAGAATTGACAAAAAGCCAAAACACAGTGGTCACATACAGAACCCTTGAATTAGAGTGTTGGACGGATTTTGATAATTTTCAGTAGTTCGAGACACTTGTAATCCACACCTACACGATAGCCATGCAGTAAATCATGTGGCGCAAAGAATATTCAAGAAAGTAGAAACCATCATATTTAAAATTTCAATATGGTTCCCAAACGTCATAGCTTTAGTTTTTGATCGATTGTTTTTACTGTGCACGTCACAGAGAATCTTTTCATCAAAATGACTGCATTTCTTGGGAGGTAACAAGTTTAATCAGGTATCCAAAATCATAGGCACCGTCGAAAGTAATCCTATGAACATCACAACAACAGCGCTCTAAACTTTTTGAATGATAACACACAGTGTCAACGTTTGCTTTTAGGGCAGCGTAATTAGAGTATCACCTCATGCCACCCCAGCTGAAATGCAGTGTCCATGGACAGGTAAGATACTCATCTTCTATGCCTCTTATCAACTTGAATTCCTGTTTATATTTTTGTGGCAAGTCATCAAGAATCAGCTTACTATAAATGTATAATTTTTTCAATACCTCCTCTACCACATTATTAAACCAAAATTATAAATATACTCCACTGTTATGCGACGTCATATTTTTTCAATCTTCAGTTCATGATAACAAACCATGAATATGTTTTTATTCAATTTGCCATCTACTAAAAATATAGAGAGAGCGAGCATCCTAGCTTTCTTTACAACATTATTTTAAGAAAAGTAAGAGCCTCGCTCAGATTGCTTAACCTACTATAACACACCACAAATATTTGAATCACCCAAAATGCATTGTTTTAATTATTCGGAAACCAATGTTGTAATATTCTTTTTCTTTGTGCGCACCATATGATTGTCCTTTCTGTTACCCAAAATTCATCTCATTTCCATGCACCGTGTCTTTTTGTAGAGAGAATTGCATTTTTTTTAAAAATTGGAAATTGGATATGTTAAAAGTGGAGATTCTTTTAGCACATTTATTTTCGTTAAAAACAAAAAAAAATGTATGACTTCTTTTTTAACAAATGTAATTTGGTGGTTACGTAACTGTTATGGTGATTTTTCTCTAGTTTAAGTAATGGATTGAGATAAGTTTGACATATAAAGTATGTCCTGTCAAGAAGACAGACATGACAGACATAGATAGAAACATGAAGGTAACCTAAAAGAGGAGACGATACACATTTTAATGCTTTGGAAATGTACGGTCATTAATAAATGACAATGTTACACCATGTTAAATTGGGTGTTTAAAAATTCACTAAAAATTAATAATAATGTTTATTTATTTTGTTAATCTTTTTGTTGACTTCATGACATTATTTAGGAGAGACGTGGAGAGTGGTCCAAACTACATTATATAAACATGTAACTGATATTCTACTGAATGATATGGTAAATTTAACTTTAGCAGAACACTTGTTTTTAATAATTCATGATATTTACGTTACAAAAATAAAAGTGATTTATGTTACAAAGATAAAAAGTTAAAAACTAGTTAGAAGTGTATAGTTTGAACTTTGGAAGAAAAAAAACTTAAAAATGGATTACATACATTAGCTATTATTGATTATGTCAGTGTGTAGAATAAGTTTTTGTTTGTTAAGAGTAAATTTTTCTTGTAGTAAAAATCCTTGAAGTAGGTAGATAGTGATAGTTTTGTTTGTCACATAGTCATATAAAATTTTCGTCAATGTACAAAGGACTATCTTCAATAGTAGCCCTAGAATACTACATTAAATATTAGTATTCTTCATAGCTTTTAGATTGCAAGTGAGACAATAAAAATATGCATATGATCTTTCTCTGTGACATAAAGGATAATGAAAATTTATGGCTTGGACAAGTTGCATGGATTCAATTACACAATTGCACTTGTTGAAAGTGAGTTGAAATGGCTTTGAATATATATAGGCAACTGTCAATATTCCTTCTACCTACATAAGATAAGATTGAAAGTGTTAAAATTTAATATATCAAAATTAATTGTAAATGTATGAATGCAAGCAAAACTTGCCAATAACAAAATACATATAAAAGCTAATATGCTAGAATTCAACAGATCATTTAATGTTCCATATGTTCATGACATTTCATTTGTTGATGATTTTAAGGACATGATATATTCAATACATTTGTGTTATAAAATAGGATTGAATATGCAATATTATGACACTCTTCATTGAATCGAAGGTAGTTATTTTTCTTATGAAAGATCAAATGCATAGTTATTTATTTTACCATTTAGTTATCCAATGTATACAAAAGATGTCTCCTCACAAACTAGTTTCATTTTCATGGGAGTTATGCAATGTAGATAATTGCATTTTATAAAAATATGTTTTTGTGTCATGTATTCCATGCAATATGTACAATTCATGTGGATGCAATTGTATTTCATATGATTTAATTGCAATTGGGTCTCTGGTATGTAAATAATTTAAGAAATGGTCAATGATTCCATTTCTTACTTTCAAATATGTATATTAAAATTTTAATAGCACATGAAATGTGTCAAAGAGGCAAATACCCACATTGTACTTAAATGCTTTACCTCAGAAAATATTATATTTTGCCAAAGTATCGTCAATGTTATTGTATTGTGTTTTTATTTTTTGTTCATATTATTTTATAATTATTGGGTCTTTCAATGGTTCATTACTTTTTATTTTGTACTTTTTTGACATTCAAGTCCATTAATTTTATGAACAAAATTATTAGAGTTGTAACAAGGATCATTGGATCATGTGAATGCATAGGTTTGTGATAGATGCGAGTCACATAAGTACACAACACACAATATCTTTAAGTAGATAAAATCACCAATATGATAACATTGCAAAAGGATTAAAGGCAAAAGATTAATTTCTCTATTACAATAGCATGGTGAAGAGGAATATATACAAGGAGGAGGGAGAGTAACCTCATAAGAGAAATAACTATGGGACTAAGTATACGTCATTATGAAACTCATAGGAGAACTCATAATGGTAGTTAGTTGAACTCTATGTAGAACTATAGGTGGAACTAACCCTCTCACTCACTTGACCTCTTTATTACACCTAAACAAGTTGAAGATATATGTGTAGGGATAATCTATTTAATAAATATAGTAATAAGTATCCTACACCAACACACCCTTTAAGCGTAGCTTAGGTGGGCAAAAAATAAAATATAGGTCCCAACAACAATGCCTAATGAGGTACCCAAATATAATACAACTCTCAAAAGATGGGGTAAAAGGAGAAAACCTAGTGGGAAAAAACTCCCCCCCCCCAAAAAAAAAAGAGATAAAGAAGAGAAAGTAGGACTAGAAATCCCCACTCGAAGCTACAATTGCATGTAACCACCCTATATCCTACAAAGTAGCCTCCCAGAGTGACTATGGATTATAATTAGATACAGTGAAGAGTGGATCACTATGAAAAAGTGAATGAATCTACCAAGTATCTGACAGTTCTCTAATAGGATAAAATTCTACACTAGCACCCCCTTAAGCATATATTAGGTGTGATGGAGAATTAGGTCCTGATAATGAGGTTTGATAAAGTACCCAAGTACATAGCAATGATCCCAGTATCTTATAAAATATGAAGAATGTGTTCCTCTATAGAAAAGAGAGAGAAGGTAAGCATACAATGTCACATGGAAAATTCTGTAGTAGTTCCCTTTGTAACAAATGTTTCCTCTTCCTTTTAGAAGAAAGAAACCCTAAACTATCAAAATGTTAAATTCCCACTCATGTGGAATTTAGATAGGAATCATGATGTATATCTCTAGAAAATACTCAAAATTATCCTTGATAGTGCTCAAATGTGACAAAGTTTGGTCAAGAATCACAATCATAACCATATAAGATGGGAATAAGGAAGCATATAATGAAGGGGAGAAAACATGAGGGTTTATAAGTACCCTCATTACATCTAGAGAATAAGAGTAGCATGGAAAATTCACTAAAATAATATCTATGGGAAGAGGAGAGAAAGGCTCAACAACAATCTAAACTAAATATTGGTTTAGAAATGAAACACTCACATCTTCAAGATGAATGTCCATAAGAACAAATGATTCATCAATGCCCTCAATGTGTATACTTTAACTGGAATCAATAAAGTCCTTTGAAATGTATGTTTGTGATAGCTATAAAAGAGTAAGATTAACACATGAATGGATGTACACTCTATAATGGGACAACTAAGGTCTATCAGAATCACATCCTATAATGGGGAATCAATATAAGGAAGAGTAGTATCCACCATGGATGTGTCATACAAAAAATAAAAGTAGGAGGGGAAAGTACAATAATCTCAGAAGAGATAATAGTAATAGGAGGAGGAGGTGTGATGTAGGTCAAGGTAGGATCCTTGAAAAGACTCTAAAGTGTACATCAAATGATGGAGGGACACACTATATGCTCCACATGGTTTTGTATATTCCATGAAATGTGTAATGATAAGTGATCATAGACCATGTCACAATAGTTGGCCTAGTCATCGTATTAACCTGGGTCAATAAGAATAGGAATCTATCCATATAAGAATATAATAAGTTCTTGATATGAGAGTGAACATTCCATATACACATGCAATGAAGCATAATTGGTCTTTTCTAGAAGGACCACTGGTGTAAACTCAACCTTTCTCCTTTAGAGTCTCTCAAATGTAGTCATCATGACTAAGAGAAGACACCAAGTAAGTAAGAGGTAATCTAAAATGATTATAGAATACTATATGCTCATCAATGGGATGTTAGACAATACCAAGAATGTGTCCAAGTGACCAACCAATATAGGAATCAGAACAAATAGTGCATGCTCAGAATATGGATGTGGGGCATAGCCAAAAATACATCCATATGTGAGAAATTAGTTCATGAGATATAATGAAAAAATCAATAAGGCCCATATCATAAGAAACCCCCAAAATATGACACGTTATAAATTTAGTGCACTTTTGAAAAAAGTGGCATTCAATTTTGAGTTACCAATCAAAAGCTATAGTAAATTAAATTTTCTATCATTAATAGCCTATTTAATGAATTTTGTAATAAAATTTTAAATGATTAAAGGGTTTAAAAACCAAAAATGCCTTTTAACCACTTGTTAGAATTGAAATAGAACCCCAGACCTTCTCGAGTCAACTAAAATTAAAAAACAACATGCCCATTTACCCCTATGTGCATTTTACTAAAACATTCTTATTTGAAGGGGTTTTAAATAAAAATTTAAGCTATTCTAAAAAATTAAAAAATTAATTTAGTTTTTTTAATGACTTAAGATATTTTTAAGATGAAAGAATTACATGTTTTCCAAAAGGATTTTAGGGAAGAATTTAGGTTCTAATTAAAACAAAAAAGAAGTGAAGGAAAGGTGATACCATTATGCATGTACATGTCTAAAAAATGAAGAATCAATGGTTTGAAGTTCCATTAGGAGGGATGATGCCATGAATTAAGGTGAAAATGGATGATGCCATGGAATGGCTATGTGCATGTCAGATCCATAGTTGTATACACAATGGATAATCCAAGACATTCGAAAGCTCCCACATAGGTCTCAAGTAGAGAATCCGAATAGATATGAGTGTCATTGGGGAGAGATCAGATCATACAAAATGCCACTACCAAGCATGGAAGATGCAACCCCAACAAACACCACAAATAAAAAAATACCCCAAGATAGAAGCTACGCTTCATATCCTACCAAAAAAAAATTTATTATGGCCTCGATGCTGATCAAAATGCCTTTTTTAGGCCATTAGAAGATCCTCCAATGTCGTGAAAACATTTTAGTCTATGTGCGGCTCCAAAATGTGGTCAAATAAAAATAAAAAAAATACATTGAAAGCTGAAACACCATCAAACAATGATCATCAACACATTATAGGTCTACTTTTAGTGAAAATGCCAATGTTTGGTCTTCAAGGGCAATGTGGAGGGGAGAGAAATGTGATCTTGGTGTAAGATCAAGCCATTGGAGGACTAGAATATGCCTTTTGACTCCATTTGAGATCCTAGATCTCCATAAAATAGATATTCATTGACATAAAAAGGGATCCTTCAACTAATGTGAAAAACACTCCTCTCCTTTCTTAGTATTAAGAATAGGCCTACACAAAGAAAGATGGTGTAGGTTTCCAAGCAATGATCACACAAAACCAAAATTAAAGCTTGAGTTGAAGGTTGGCATAGGCCTGGTAGTCAAGATTGAAGTGTTAGTTTTGATAGACCCTTGATCACATGAAATTGGTTTGCATGCACCGAATGTTTGGATCTTTAAAAACACCTTTATACCATAGCTAATTGTGTATGGCACATCTTAGGTCAAAAAATCTTGCATTCAACAACCAAGAGAAAATTGAGCTAAGAAACATTCAACAAGCTAGAACAATCCATAAAGAAATGCAATAATCCTCAAGATTTTGATTGAAAACTAACGTCAAACAACCAACTAGATAATTGTGAATGCATATTGCTTTTATACCATATTGGTGTTGTATCCAAGATCACCAGATCATGCAAATGCATAGGTTAGTGATACATGTGAGTTAAGCAAGAACACAATACACAATAGTTTGAAGTAGATGAAATAACCAATATAATAATATGACATTAGTATTGAAGGCCAAAGATTAATTTCTTTATTACAATAGCCTAGTCAAGATAAATATGTACAAGGAGTAAGGGGAGTGAACTCATAGGAGAACTCATCGTGGGACTAAGTGTAACTCACAGTGGAACTTATAGGTGAACTAATAGTAGCACTCAGTTGAACTCTAGGGAGAACTCGCCCTCTCACCCACTTCATGCCTTTATTATACCTAAGAAAGATGAATTTAATGTGTAGGGATAATCCATATAATAGATGGATTAATTAATATGTTGTACCAACAAAAACAACCATAGATATATGGCAATGTACGTACCTTTAGTTTGCTTATATAGTCGTTTGATTTTTAGCACAATGCATTATTACATAGAAGAAAATACAAGATCAATTTAGTAAATAAAAAAAATTAATTTTCCTTTTCTACTTAGTAATGGGACATTGAATTTTTTTTTTACAATAGAATGCATTTTTACTATGAAGGGGGAAATGGTACTTTTTATTTTACTAGTAAATGCACTCAAATGCATTATTACTACAAATAAATTGAATAAAGATAAAATAATTGATTTCAATATTTTGATTGAAAGTTTTCAAATGTATATGGTGGGACTGCTCATAGCTTCTAAATGTATTGCAAAACATGGTCCACCTATTTGTGGAATAAATCACATTCAAATGTGCCTTCATTGTCATTCAAAAATTGGTCCAACATGTTACCATATAATGCTTGATCAATAACATGTCATGATATGAACCACAAATAAGATATGCAATGAATTATGTACATGCAAATAACTAATTACCTATCATTTTAAAAATCTTTGTTGGGCATGATTATGTATGGATCTCCACAAAACATTTCTTATGTTTATCAAATACATAAGTCATGATTTTATATTAACACCAAACACAAATACAAACTATGGATTTTCAATGTTTCCAAATCACATAGCCACTTTTCTTTGACAAAATTAATACAGTGACAAAGGTGAACCGAGTCGTTTGACACTTGTGCATTGCATGCATATTTTTTTTGGTAAATGTAAATCATCTCTATATTCTATTATAAATTAATAAATATGTAAATAGATTTTCAATCAAAAAAATCTTTATTCCCATTTCTACCAATTCCAATATGTTATTCTAGTTTTTTAAATTTGTTTTAAAATATATGTGCTCTCATTAAATAGTTCTAAAAATATCCTAAACATTTTGATCGTATACACCCCTACATGTTTTCTTTGTATTATCATTAGTAACAAAAATTAAAAACATAAAATTAACCACATAAATTCATGTTTAATTACTTAATTTTTTCATGCTCCTAATATTCAACTCAATGACTAAAAATAAATATGCTCTCGCTTGGCTAGTTAAATATTGATTTCTTATTTTAAACTTATTAAACCAATTAAAAAATCATAATTTGTGAAGGATAAGAGATCATATTTAGTAGTTTTTGTAGATTAATGTTATTGTCGATATGATGTTTTCATTATTAATATATTTAATGCCTTTGTTCCTTGAACTCTACATTCATTTAAGACGTGTAAAGATTAAATTGACATCACATAATATATATGAAAAATAAGATCCTAAGATTAAATTGACGTCACATTAAATATATTTTCAATTTAAAAAGAGCAAAATATTAAATTGACGTCATATAATGTACTCCACTATTATATGACATCATATATTTAAACCAAAATTATAAATGTACTCTAGTTTAAGTAATGAATTGAAATAGATTTGATATATAAAATACATCCTATCAAGAAGAAAATAAGTTTGATATATAAAATGTGTCCTATCAAGAAGACAGACATAGGTAGAAAATATATGGAAAGTTATAATTAATTATAGAAGTAACGTAAAAGAGAAGACAATACATATTTTAAAGTTTAGGTCATTAACAAATGACAATGTTGTACCATATCAAGTTTGGGTGTTTAAAATTTTTAGAGAAAAAAATAATATTTATTTAACTAGTTAATTTTTTCATTAACTTTATAATTTTATTTAGGAGAGATATGAAGATTGGATTAAATTATATCATAAAAACTTGAAATTGATATTTCACTAAATGATATGGTAAAATTAACTTTAATTGAACACTTATCTTCAACAATTCATGAGATTTATATTACAAAGACAAAAATGATTTATATTGTAAAGAAAAAAGTGATTTCTAAAAACACATCACTTTATCAAGCATCATCTAAAATAAAAAGACTATAATTTAAAATAAAAAGACTATAATTTTTAGTGGGGATAACTCTTGGATTATGTTAACTTAGATGACTATTTAAAGACTTTATAAAGAATACATGAAAGATTTTTTAGATAAATTATATAAATTATTACTTAATCATTATAAAAGAATAATTTATTATTATTTTTGGGTTTAAAGAAGCCACATTCATGACCATTTAATTTATTCAACTTTATATTTATGAGATTAATTTTAATTAGTGCTAGGAACCGACATCATGCTTTGTTTTACCTTGTGATTTTAAAGGAGTTACGTAAATATGGAGTTCTGAATTAGTAAATACTTATCATATTGAGTTTTAGTTATGGTGAGAGATGTTTTTATAGTGGTATCTGGGGGGTGTTAAAAAACTAATGTCATGAGTGTGTTCATTTTATTATTGTAACATTTCATATTATATTAAATAAAAAATTTATACAAAAGGTTAAAAATTAATATGGTCAGACAAATCATGGCTCAAACTCCATACCTGAGAAGTGTGTTCAGTTTTAATTATTAACTAACATAAATAAAAAATATAACACAACAAATGTGATTTAAAATAATCAAACATACAAATAAAAATAATATACATCAAATATAGTCAAACAAAATAAAATAAAATGTAAAAATGAATTAAGAAAAAAAAGTAGAGTACAATAATTGAAATAAAATGTATTTTTAGAGAAGAAAAGTAAGATATAACAATATATATTTTATTTTATTTTGTGATTATTATTGGATTATGTGAGGATACTATTGTCTACTATGCCCAACATTGTATTGACTAAGACTTTTTGAGATCCCATGGTTTTTTATGCTTGTTTTGGATTTTCCATGTTAAATAGACTCATTTTATTTTGTGCATAATCTCAAAATATGTGTTTCTTGCACATGGACTCAATGATGCATGTAGATAAAAAATACCAAGTTGTATTGAGAAAAAGATTATAAAGAGTGACGTGTATAGATTGTCATTAATGTAGAAAGAGAACCATTAAAACAATGTAATCAAGATGCAATAAAAACACATTATCTCAAAAATTTAAATGTTAATTTTAATTTTGATGAAGGATATGCAATAAATATAGAATTAGTTTGTATGATGGGCCTTACTAAAAGCCATATCATATTTTTTGACTTAAATGAAAGTGACAAAGAATGAGTGCCAAAAACTTAGAAGCAAAGATTAAATTAAATAAGAATGAAAACAAAAATTAGTTATATTAAATATGTTTTCAAGAACAATAAATATTT
This sequence comes from Torreya grandis, assembly GCA_037957365.1. Classification (NCBI taxonomy): domain Eukaryota; kingdom Viridiplantae; phylum Streptophyta; class Pinopsida; order Cupressales; family Taxaceae; genus Torreya; species Torreya grandis. The sequence continues at coordinate 5,014,182 of JARHVA010000558.1, read as the reverse complement.
ACTTTTACTTTATGTAGTGACACATGCTACAAACTTAGATATAAGAAATATATATTTGTTTAATACCGAGAGATTTAAATTTTGAGGGGATATGTCATCAACATTTTGATGCTCCTTTAAAACTCATTATAAATATGATAATGATGAAAGTTTATAGAACCAATTTAGATAAACTTCACCTTCATTTCCCTTATCCCAAAATTTTCATCTGTAAGTTACTTTTATTCATTCATGGTCATCTCCCTTTGTAACTTATACTGGGATTTATAAATTTATGACTAACATGGTAAAAATAATTATTCCAAAACTTATTTCTCATGAATAAAAGTGTTTTATAGCTAGGATAAGGTCATTGTGCCATTATTATTGCTCGTAAACTAATTTATTATCAGAATCAAAATATCATACTAATCAAGATGGACATGAACAAAGACTTTGTGAAGGAATGAAGATCTTGAGTGTTTCCTCTTTATTTATATAAAATAACTAACAAACATAAACTTATAACAAATAAAAATTAGCTATAATAATAATCATATACCTTTTAAATCTTAAAAAACTATAATTTTAATTAATATGAAAAATGAAATTTGAATCTGAATATTTACAAAGGCATAGTTGAGTGATAAATTTGATAGATATTATTTTCTCTCTCTCTATTATTCATCTCTCATAATAATACATTTTAGCTCACTTTTTATACACCTATGGAAGTTTATAGAGTCATCAGCTAACCCTGAGAGAGGGAGTGAGGGAGGGAGTGAGAGAGAGAGAGAGATAGATAGTAGATGGGTTCTTCATGAATGCATTAATGAGGATATATATATAGAAGATAAAATAAAGTGAGATATGTTACATAGAGATATATTTTATTGGATCACCTAGCTATCAAGGAATGACATGCATTCAATGATGTAGGTGATATAGACCAAGTCATTAGGTAGGCTATATTACAACTATATATACCATGTCATCCCACACTCCCCCTTAATCTAGTATACTCGAAATGATTATGAAACTTATACATTATTTGAGATACTTAAAAACATTATTTGTTAAATACTTTGTAAAAATATCAATAAACTAGTCTTTAGACTTGTAAAATTCATGATGGATCACACCATTATTGAATAACTCTAAATTAAAGTGATAAATCATGTCTATATTCTTGCTTATTTTGTTAAATATGTGACTTAGAGATAGTTATATATCTGAATTTTCATCACAAAAGATCTTCATTAGTTCTAATTTATAATGTTCTAAAACATATAGAACTCTTCTCATCCAAACTGTCTAGCAAGCTACTGATGTGATTGCCATGTATTCTGCTTCTATAGATGAGAAAAAATAATGAGATACTTTGTAGATGCTGATACTACTACACCTAATTTGAAATGAAACATATAACTATATATTATCTTTCTATTATCAATGCCACCAGTGCAATTGTTGATCATGTAACTAATTAGTTTGACCTATTCTGAAGGTGTAAATAGAACTCCAAAAGCTTTTTACCGATAATGTATATCAATATCCTTTTGGCAACTTTCCAATGGGATTCTTTTGGTTTTTCCATAAACATTTGAATAATACTAACTCCATACATTATATCTGGCCTTATGGTCACCAAATATATTAGACTGCCAACAAGTCTTTTGCACAATGTTGGATCAACATTGGATCCTTTATCTTCTTTGCTGATTTTTAATCACATGGCAACTGGTGTTGGCATTGAATTGACATTCATCATGTTGAATATATTTAACAAGTTATTTACATATTTTTATTAACATATAAATATTCCATTTTTAGATTGACTAACTTATATAGTAATGAAGTACTTCATCAACCCAAAATCTGTCATTTCAAATTAAGTTTTCATTATTGTCTTGAATGAATTAATTAACAGATTTCTAGTGAATGTGAGGTCATGTACATATAAGCACATAATCATAATTTAACCTTGGTAATTTGTTTTTATGTACAAGTTCGGTTCATTCTTTCTTTTGTGTAACCCATTTTTCAAAAATTATGAATCTATTTATATATACCAAGATCTTAGAGCTTGTTTAAAATCATACAAGATTTTTTTTAGTATACAAACCTTGCATTCTTATCCCAAGACTTCAAATCCAGGTGATTCTTGTACATATATGTCTTCTTATAACATTCCATTTAAGAATGCATATTCAACATCCATCATATACGCTTTCCTATTATTCTTAGCAATAATAGATAAAACCATTTTGATAGTGTCTAATCTAGTGACAGGTACAAAAGTCTCATTGTAATCAATTACAAAGTATTGTGAGAAGCCCTTAGAAAATAACCTTTATTTTTATTTTTAAACATTTCCATCAGTATTTTGTTTGGTCTTGTAGACCCATTTCACACCTATTACAACCTTTCCTTCAGGAAAATTAACAAGATCACATATTTGATTAATTTTAATTAAATCAATTTCATCATTTATAGCATTAATACAATTTTCATATTCAATAGATTATTCAAAATATATTAGATTAGATTGAGGTAAGAAATCAAAATCAGAATATAAACTTACATTTTCAATTGATTGAGATTCATCATAGATCTCCTTTAAATTTTGTGTCTTCTGTGTAGTGTCTCTAAAGCGAGACCTTAATGATTCTAGAGAGGGATTTGATGAATCATCACTACGAGTGTTTGCTAAAGTAGATGGACTTGGTGATGTGGTAATGTTAGAAGGTGTGGTATGAAATCATGAAATTGTGGTGCATTTTGTGCTCCATCTTATTCTAACTCATTTTCATGTTGAATAGTAAAAATAATTGTTGTTATCTTATCATTACTTCCATCTCATGCTTATTATTAAATGAAGTCTAAATATTTGTTGATGATTACCTTATTGGTAATGGGATTGTATAGTTTTTATACTTTGTACTATTCACTATAGCCCAAAAACTAAATATACTTGTCTGATCTATAATCTAGTTTATTTATCATTTCTTCAGGCACTAGTGCATAAGCTACACAATAAAAAATGTGTAGATGAGAAACACTGTGTTTCTTCCCATTATATGTTTCTTGAGGATTTTTGTTCATTACACTTTTTGTTGGTAATATATTCTATAGATAAATTGTGCATCTAACTACTTTGAACCTTTACTGATTCGATAGATGATTGGCTTTCAATATATTTTGGGCCATCTCTATGATTGTTCTATTTTTCCATTCTACTACACCATTCTATCAATGTGTATATATTTTTATGAACTAATTTTTAATTATATTTGACTTTCATAAAGTTTATAATTCATTTTAGAAGTAATCTCCTCCTTGATCAAATCTCAACACTTTTATATAGTGGTCGATTTGATTTTCAACTTGGGATTTAAATTACTTGAAAACACTAAAAACATTTGATTTGTTATTTATAAAGTAAACTCATGTTTTTATATTGTAATCATCAATAAAATTCCAAAAATATAAATTTATTCCAATTGACGGGGGTTACATTTATATATAAATATTTGTATTCACAATCAATTTAGGTGCTCTTGCAAGATAACAATTTCATATTGGAAAAAAAATCTCTCTGTTATTTTCTTATTATACATCTCTCACAAACTATAGTAGGTAAATATATCAATGAAAAAACATTCACCATGTTATTCTTATGTAGTAGTTTCAAACCACTAAAATTTAAATGATCAAATCTTAAATGCCATAATCAAGACTTATTTATATATGAAGCCTTGAATGTTGCTTAAGTAAGTGCTTGTGGTTTTAAACTTTGAGACTCATATGTAGGGGGAATTTCAATTTAAATATTTAAGGGAAATTTACTATTTTATATCATCCCAACCTTTTCAATCCATATATTACTTATATTCTTATCCAATATCACAAATTCATCATGTCTATAATATACTATCTATCCCTTATGCACTAGCTGACCTATACTCATTAAATAATGCTTTAATTATGGAACATAATATACATCAAGGATATAATTATTTTCTAATTTTTTAGTTTTGATGTTATTTATTCCTTTACCCATAGCTGAAACTTTGTTATCATTACCTAGGTTCAACTCTAACTTCAAAGAATCATCCATGTTCACAAACAGTTTTTACTTCCAGTCATATGATTACTATACAACCACTATCCAAGAATCAAACATAATTATTAATTTATTATGACACATTATAAGTGATTAACATTGTACCTTGACTATTAGTGATAGACTAATTTTTCCTTATAAAAAGTAGATATTTATTTATTCATATCAAATTGTCTTTTCCTACATTTTTCTTTGTATAATGACATGTTTTAAAAGTAATGGAAATAGATAATAGATTTATCATACCTTTAAATATGAGGATGATTGTGTGAATTTGTGTTGCATCTACCTCTACCTCTTTTAGTTATGGATATGGAAGGTGTAATTTTTCTTGGTCTATGATCATCATTAAATTCAGTTTATCTTCTTACTTTGGATGTATTTCTTCATCTTCCTCTACTATAATTAGAAATTTTTATTATTTTGATAACAAATAATTTAGATTTAAATGTGTTATCAAAATAATTTCCTCCTAATTTATTTATTATTTGTTCATGGGACAATAATAACCCCATCAATTCAATAATAGATAATTATGTCATATCCTTAGATAAGTATTTTTTGCACAACTCTCTGATCTTAGATATTATTACCGTGAGACCTTATCTGATTTAAAACCCTCACTATATGAGGGAATAATAAATCAATTGTGTTTGACTCATTCATCTCTAGGTTTTCAAAATCTCATCCTAGTATTTGCAACTTTTATATCTTAACCTTGTTTGTCCCTTGATATGTGATTTTTACACTATCCCATGTTCAATTTTACCTAATCATTACATAATTATACAAATATGGACTCTTCCATAGTTTATTTGATGAAAAATAGAGTTTTTACGTCTTGCTTCTCATTTTCCTTCAGGATGCATTTATCATATTTGAAAAGGATCAAAAGGCTTATTGATTAGCTAGGTCAAGAAAATAATTTTTGACTAGGGCCCAAACATCATGTGGCTAGAGTAGAGTATTCATATTTATGCCCAAATAGCCATATTTTTTTGAATAAACACTAGGATTTATGGATGATTAATACTATTACTTACACTTTCCATGGTAGACTAACACGTAAGAATGAGAAAATCAAAGTGTAAGAAAAAAGTACTATAAGATTAAGCCAAGATCTATGAATGTCACAGATTACATGAAAAACCTAGAATTATGTGAGAGCAAGATGCAAATAAAAAGTGATTCATACTCTAAAGACATCATACACAACTAAGAATGTGTACACAAGTGAGAGCAAATAAGAACATATAGATGAAAACTAATAAGTCCCCATAAAAGATGTTGAAGACACATATAATAGAGCTCAAGTAATGATAAATGAAACTAATGAGATCCTCTCCTTGAATAATAAAGAAGCTCAATCCACATCAAACAATGTTTCTTCCCTTTGTCAAAGGAAGAACATGAATAGTATACTAAATGTACACCCATTCCACAATAGAACATAAAAGAGGTAAAAATACAAAGCACTTTGAGTAGGGTTTGAAGTAGAAGTGTGGCATAGTCTAGAAAGATCATGCAAAAGAACTAAATTTAATGCCACTAAAGTGAACATATCATAGGTAGATGAAATGAAGAGTGGATCTCCATATAATAGTGAATGGGTCCACCAAGTGCTTGATAGAATTCCAAAGAAGGAAGTGTACTCCTAATACATAGTAAGAGGGTAAACTACTCTATTTAATGATGGTGAAATATAATTAGATGCTAAAATTGACTACAAAATGCCCTGTATTTTTTAAATACATTGAATATAATGAGTCCTAAATTAGTATACCTATACCCTATAATGTTTAAAGTGGACTAGAGGTAGGTGTATCATGAAATAACTGCTCAATATCTAGAAGGTGACAAGGAGATGATGGTAGTGTGTCCCCATCACTTACATAGTTAATTTTACTATAAGAAGAGCTATTAATCTCATAAATGTGCTTAGGCTCATAAGTTTCATCGAGCACATGTGAGTCCAATGAATAATTACATTTAAGATTCATTGAAGGAATGCCATGGGAAGTGGAGAGTATATCTCAAAAAACCTAAAAGATGAAGCAAAGACTACAAATGAATCATGTGGATCCACAAATAAAATATCCATCAAAAGAGAAGATTCATCAATGCTCTCACAAGTTGTATTCTCACTCAAAACTATAGAGTCCTTTGAAGTACCATATTATGAAGGTTTTATAAGAATACCATCATGCATTGAAACTAAAGTAGAGTTTAAAATTGGATAACTATGGTATGGAATAATATCATCATGCAATGGTGGATTGATATATCATAATGAACTCTAAGAATACTGATCTAAGTGAATGCACTGATTCAATATGCTATGTGAGACACATATTTTAGAAGATAATACTGAGTACACACATACACACAATTCCAAGAAATGAATAAGAGGAATGACACACCAATGATACACACACTATTCCACATAGAATGCCTTGGAGAAGAGGCCTATAAATAGGTTGGCTGAGTGGGTGGGTAAGTATGTCAACATAATGACAACATAATGTTGAAATAATCTAAGTAATCTTAACAAGTAATTAGAATTAATTACTCTTGGGATGATCACTCACCTAATTAATACCTAATTAACCTCTTAAGTAAGCTAAAGTAAATAGGTGTAGTAAAAACCTATGCAAGGGTTAAAATATACACTAACACCCCCCTTAAGTGTATCTTAGGTGGGTACTAGAATTGGGTCCCAACAACTAGGTCTAATTAGGTACCCAAGTACGAAACATCTCTCATAAAGTGGAGAAAGGGAAAAGACCTAGTGGGAAAAAAATCCCCCTAAAAGATAGAAAATAAGAAGAGGATACTAAAATAACCCTAAGATGATGATGCTAAAGCAGTCAGTACTCCAAGTACAACTTGTAAGATGATGAAGATTGATGACAAGATCCTCTACCTGAAGACTGTAAAAGCTTCATTTGTATAGAACTATGTTTCTTCCCTTTAAAAAAAGGACCCAATGTATGTACTAAAAATATGCTAATTAGACAATGGAAAATGAATACAATAGTATGAAGATATCTAAATTTGGCCCAAATCATATTTGTGGCGTCTGGAAAGAATGTGTGTAGAAGTTGAAGGTAATACCACTAAAGTGAACTAGTTAGAAAAATGACATAGAACATTCATTGAAAGAATGTCCATCTGAAGAGTGGAGCATGACTCACCAATTGAAGAAGGAAAGTCCACAGGAATGGATGCGTCATCGATGCTCATGATAGGTTTACTCATACTATAAATAGTAAAGTACTTCAAAGTAAAAATTTGTCAAGGCTCTAAAAGAGCAATAATATGCACAAGAATGGATGTAGAATCTATAATGACAAAAATGAGGTTTGGTATAATCTTATCCTATATTAGAGACTCAATATAAAGAAGAGAACTATCCACCATGGATGTATTATCATATGAAATAAAATCAGGAGGTAAGAGTATAATTGTCTCAGAAGAGAAAATAGGTAGAGGAAGAGATGGTGTGATGTAGGTCTCAGTTGGATCTCTAAAAAGACTCTGGAGAGTGCTATAAATAATGGAGGGACACTCTATGTGCTTTACATGGTGGTGTAGATACCATAAAACATGTAATAATAAGTGACCATAGACACAACATAAGAGTTGGCCCATTCATCATACTAACCTAGGCCAATGGGATTAGGAATTTGTCCATATAATAATGGAATAAGTTCCCATTCCTTGACTGAGCATTCCATGTACACATGCCATAAAGCATAATTGATATTTCTAGGAAGGACCACTAGTGTAGACTTAACCTTCCTCATTTGGTATCTCTCAAGTGGAGTCGAAATGAGCACAAATAAGATTAAAAGTGCACACTCTAGAAATGGACTTCAAAATAAATGAAAAATGAGTCCAATAAAGTGAGAGCAATTAGTACCCAAGTGAAAATGCACACTCAAATGGACATTAGGATTTATTGACAATGCATCCAAGAATACAAGAGTAATCTGTACAAGTGATCACTAAATGGGCATAGGTAATAGTTATAAAAAAATTGAATGTGCGCAAGAGAGAATGAAACTAACTCAACTAACAATGCATAAATAAATTTAAGAAAGAATTGAAATATCCACAACTACAAATAGGCCAAGTAGGAGGATGTTGGGCTCAATCGATAATGTGTCCATATGAGGAGAAGTAAATGTGTGAACTAGTCAGGTAACCCCTCCCCAAATTTTGGCACTTTATATTTTAGTGTGTTTTACAACTACCACTTGTCAATGAAGTGGATTTGATCTTAGTGAATACAGATGCCAAGAAATGCCAAAAAAAATAAAGTAAATTTTTTGATAGAAATAAATCAAATAGATCACACCATTAAAATGTGAAATAAAAACCATGCACTTAAAAAAAAATTACACCATAAAATGTTGCTATATGTGCCTAAATGAAGCCCTAAAAAGGTAAAAAATGAGGATTACTAAACATCTATGAAAATCTAAATTTTTTGGAAAAATTAGACACCAAAAACAAATTGTACCAATGTGTAGAGCATGAAATTCTACCCCAAATAAAAAAAATTCCATCGAAAAAGAAGATTGTATGACCAAGTTATGGTCCTCTAAAGTTAACTGATCCAAGAAAAATTGCTCATCCACGAGGGGCTCAGATTTGAAAAATGAAACCTCTTCTAAATTTGGCATGATGTCTCCAAATTTGGAGATGCCAAAAAATCTACAGGTTTGCTAAAATGTTTTCTCAAATATGGTAAACCTCCAGCCAAATATAGAACCCAACTAAATCTTGTGGAACTACCAAGTCTAGTGGTAGAGTTGGTAGAATATGTAGAGAATATTCCATAAAAATTCAATGGATTAAATTTGATGGTCAAATGGCCATCACTTCTATGATTTGACTTCCCCCAACTTCAAACCCTTGCCAAATATGCCTTAGATATCAAAATTTGATGAAACAAAAGTTGATATATATATATATATATATATATATATATATATATATATATATATATATATATATATATATATATATATATATATATTTGGACATTCTAAATATGATGGTGGGGTTAGATTTGGCTAGAAGTGGTCCAAAAATGTTGGTACCTCCTAGATCTGGTAACCTTCTCCAAAATTCAAACCCTCATAAAAAATGTTTTAGAACTCTAATTCTAATGAAATGAAAGTTGATCTTGACTTTCTCAAGCCTTTAAAAATCAATGGAAAGGTCCTTAATGACTCAAGATGTAGATAGATATCTCATATGCCAAAAATCACTCCTTTTTTAGACAAATTTTAAATAAAGAGAAATTGAGCACAAACCATATCTCTAATTTTTACAATTCCACAAGTACTAATGGCTAATCAAATAAATCATCTGATTAAATCTAAATGCCAAGAAAGATTATGATGCCAAGTCTCTACAATAAAAATATATCTTAAAAAAAATGAAGCCCATATCTAAAGAAAAATATGGGACAAATTCAATGAAAAACTTGTAAAATATACTCGATAATCTTCAGATCTAGATCTGCTCTGATACCATATCAGAATGAGCTCTAAAAATACTGATCTAAGTAAATGTACTGATTTAATATTATTTATGAGATGGTATCATACAAGATAATACTAAGCACACACATACACACAACTATAATAAATGAAAAAGAGGAATGAGACACCAATGATCCACACACTACTCCACATAGAATACCTTGGAGAAGAGGCCTATATATAGGTTGGATGAGTGGGTGGGTAGGTTTGTCAACATAATGAAAACATAATGTTGACATAACCTCAGTAAGCTTAACAAATAATTATAATTAATTAATATTAGGCTCAACACTCACCTAATAAAGACCTAATTAGCCTCCTAAGCAAGCTAAAGTAAATATGTGTAGTAAAAACCTATGCAAGGGTTAAATTATACACTAACATGATAGAAGGAAGAACATTATCCACCATAGATGCATCATCACAAGAAATAGGAGTAGGAGGAGAGAATAAAATATTATCTAAAGAAATTATAGGAAGAGAAGGATTAGGAGTGATAAAAATCTTACCAATATATCCAAAAAGAGATTGAATAATGCTCCAAATAGTGTAGGGACACACTATATGTTCCACATGAAAATGAATATCCATGAAAACATGTGATAATAAGGTACCAAAAACATTGTCAAAAGTGTTATCCCACTTATTAAATTGACTTGAGTCATAAGGGATAGGAATTTTACCCTTATAAAAGTGGAGTACAATTCTTTCTCATGATCAAGTATTCCATGTAATCATGCCAAGAAGCATAATTTATTTTTCCAAAAAGAACCACTCATGTAGAATCAACTCCCCCCTATGATTGTCTCTAATATGAAGTTGACATGACTAATAAAATTCACTAAAAAGGTACACAAATACATGAAACAACTACAATGACCCCTAATTATAAAAATAAATCACACTCATGCAAAGGATTTCAGGCACAACTAAGAATGCATCCAAATGAATAGTAAGTGTAGGAATCAACACAATGCTGAAAATGAGAATGTGCATAAGAGACACCCAAGAATACAAAAAACCACATAATACCCCCTTATAACTATCATAGTTACCTCCCCTTAAGTTTTAAATATAAGCACACTTATATAAACATTACACAAAGTGGAGAATGTATCATGATCAATATGTACATAAGTATGAAATAACTAGAGGGACATCAGAATCAATTGATAATACATCCAAGATTTTATAATAATTGATTTAAAGAGAGCCAAAAAATATAACCAATGTGTAGATCATGAAAAAACAAACACTTTAAAAGAAGACAACATTCAAATCTAAGTTACCGATCAAACATTATAGCCATTATAAAATATTAGCTTGAATGAAAACTTTTGGTGTGAATGGTTGAAAAATAATTTGATAAAATTCCTCAAAAAAACATAATTTCCTTTGGAATAAAATCTTTAAAAATTTTAGGAAGTAATTTCCTAAAAAAAATTATGCCTCCAAGGAGTAGGAGTTAAGCATTTTAGAGTTGGAAGTGACCATGGGCTTAATTTTCATATGACCAAGGGTTAAGGGCTAATATGGGTGTGTGGAACTCAACTATAGTGTCTGTAGGATCTATGGAGTCCAATGAATGTGTACGCATGAGATTTGAAACCTAATAGGTCTTATATAAAGTCAGTCATAGCCTAATTGTGGTATAGGAAGGGGTGCCAAAACTTGTTGGAAATTTTGACATGGGGGTTAAAACCTAATGGGCCTTTAGGGAAGGGTGTTAGCACTTTATATTATTATGAGTATAGATCATGAAACTAGAAAAAAGTGAATGCAGGGGTCTTAGGAATTGATGGTGGTGCAAACAATGGTCATAGGACCTAATAAAATTATGAGCAAGGGTCATGGGACTTGTCAGACTTGTGAGTAAGGGTCATGAGACCTAATGAAAATGTAAGTAAGGATCATGGGATATGGTATAAGTGTTGATAGGGGTGTTGAAATCCATGGGTCATACACTCAATAGGCTTAAAAATTGACATAGTTACATGTAACCACCTAAATGTCTGCTAAGGTTGAGAATCTTACCAAATTTCCTTTTTAGGTTTAGAAAGCTCATCAAAGTTAGAAAATAACCAGATCTATAAGTTTTGTGTTACCTTTATAAAATCTAGTAATAACCCATTTGAGAACTAAGAAATCTTTAAATTTTTTTTTCTTGACTTGACAATTTCATTGTATGGAGATGTGTGAAATACTTAAAAATGCCTCAAAACCCTAAAAAAATAGCCAAAAGTCATTGTCATAGATTTAGGTCAAGTGTATAGTCAATATTAGGGTTTTGATGCCTTCTAGATTTAATGACACTATCCATTTTTCAATATAAGACTCTAGATATATAATATGCCAAGATTTACACAAAATCCCACAAAACCTATCAAAACTGAAAAAAAAAAACTACCAATAATGTATACATGTAAAATATCTCACCAAAGATTTAAAAAAAGTAAAATAACCATTAAATCATAGCTATGATACTATGTTTAATTACTCCAAGATATCTAAATGTCAGATTTTATGAAAACCCTAGAATTAGGTGAGAGTAAGATGCAAAACAAAAGTGAGATTCATCAATGTCCATTAGTTGATAAATCAAAAAGTATAAAAGAGGGACATTATATAGTAAGAGATTAGGTCACCATAAAGGTAATAACTCAACTAAAAATTAGAAAACACATAAAGTATATTTACCCTAAACACCTTAACAACCTTAATCAAGCTGACTAACAATCTTATGTTGATATTGGGCACATAAGAAATGTGAAAATGTATGGCACAATTATTGAGAGAAAATTTTGATTATAAGATTGGTATAAATATTATACCATAAAATCAATGCATTAGACTAGAATAGTTAATCACCAAACATAAGCACTTGACCTTGAACTCTATATTGGAATGCTATATTTGGATGAAAGTGAAAGAGTATTATCTTAAATAATTATGTTGAATTGTTTCACATAAACTTGACTTTCCATGTGAGATCCAACACATCCATGTGAGCTCAAGCTGGCTTAGAATGATGGGAAGTCAAATTTGAGGTGAAAATATTCAATTGTCAATGTTGGAATGAAACTATAATGTGATCATTCTATATATTCTATTCAAGGAGGGCTAATGTTGGTTCGGTAGGACCCATAACTAGATGTTCTTCCCTCCTAGCAATATTTACTCCATAGATTGCCTTATTCTTTGTAGGACATGTGCCAAACTGATCAAAATGATATGTTTTGTGGTCTTTTATGCCTTTGAATTTAAAAAATTCATAGACTATATGATCACTTCGATACAGATGAGAGAGATGAAATTGGATGATAAATACTAGTCAGACAGACTATCATTACTCAGATAAAACATAGGCTCTCAGAGATTCTCTATGCTATAATACCAAACCTGGAGGACCCGAGAGATTGAGTGGTTCTTATTTGGTTACAATAAATAAATATCAAGAATAAACTTAATGAGATAGCATTGAGTGTCAATTTAGGAACTCATATTTTCTATGCAAAAGTGTACAAGCCAACGCCATTGAATGAATGAGGACTTAAATAGTTAAATTTATAAGACTAGTTATATTATAATGCTTATTTTGTAGTTTGTTTATTGTGATACATTTAATGATTTAGGCTAGGTATATTTTAAATTTGTTTTATATTCTATAGTTCATGTTGGTTTATTAATCCATGTCAAGGGTTACTTTATTTTAATTTACCTAGTCAAATATCTTGAACTATACATTTTGATGAGAACTATAATTTTTTCTAAATTTTGTCCTATAAATAATGGAATATTCCATAGGTGTTATTAGAGCATATTAATTTAAATTAAATTCAAAATTAACATGTGTCCCTTATAATAATGCTACTTTAAATAACTTGATTTAATATAATATTTAATATACAACTCTTGTTAATGAAGTAATTATCTTTGTTAAATATGGACTTTAAAATGCCATGATCATTTATTAATGTTCATATAAAATTTGACATATTTTGGTGATAATAATTATATTATTCCATGCTATTTCCTTTGCCACTATCATCAAACTTTTTCTAGGATACATGGAATTCTAGTGTCTCAAAAACTATCGTGCCTATGGGTTAGGAATATTCTAGCCTATTATAGAGTGTAGACCCATATATTTATTCACCATGCCTTATATTTAATGGTAATAAATATGCCTATCTTCATAATGGATTTTGTGGTGTGTGGAGATGCATAATTATGTATTTTTTTAGAAATATTTCATCTCGATTACAAAGGCTTTCTTTTTAGTTTCATTTTGCATTGTTTGTTTAGGTTTTACATGACATAAGTTTTTTGGATCTATCTTTTTGTTGCTATTGTTAAATTTGTAAATAAAAATATTTTTTTCTTGACTTTTAAGTAATAAATCATGAACATATGGAAAAAACAAAAATTTGTTGGGGATTTATTTTTTATATATTAAGGGTTGAATTATTTTTCATGTTTCATTATAATTGAGATTTATTGTACATTAAATAATTCAAGATAGATATTACATCACATTAAATTTTACTTCATTTCAACCACACATATTTCTTATGGATTTATAAATTTATACATTTTGATCTTTATCCTATAGTTACCATCTATTTAATTATATGCAATATTTTAAGATAAGCTAAAACTAGTATTAGGAACTATACCTTAAATTATTTTCATCTAGATGATATAATTTTTTAATATAATTAATTCAATATATGTAAATTATTATATATTATGACCCAAAAATCATCTCATCTGAACACCAAGGATTATACTACGAATTATGCTTGCAGATACATAATAATATGTGTTACCTTGGAATTACACTTCGCATCCATGTAATGTTTTTAATGGGCCCTTCTATGGATAAGAGGATGAAATTAAATACTAAGGCACCTAAGCACATTCTAAAAAACCTAATTTTATGCTCACTTAAAATATTACCAATGCTTTGCAACTTAACTACATAATCTAGGTAAGACAACTACTACTAATTTATTTATTGGTTATGAATAAATATTATTAATTTTGGATGCCTTAATCTTGTATTTTGTTTAATAAGGATACCCCATGTTAAGTACCTATCCAAAAATTATGTTTTATTACTTCAATTCTATGTAATTTAATATAAAAATTATTTTCAAAACTATGTTACAATTCTTATAATTTTGAAAATATACTCACCTATAAATAATTTGCAATATAAAGGTAGGGATTAGTCACTACATAGCCCTTTTTAGTATAGATCTAAAGGTATGGTTTTTTTTTTTTTTTTTAATTGAACTATTATTTGCTTCAATATTCACATACAATAAACAATTATACACTTTTAATTTTTGATCTTAACTTCTTGAGAAATGATTTGTCAAGTTATAAATTAATAATTTTACACATTACTATTAAAATATGAATAAATAATCTATTTGAGTTGTGTCCAATCAAAATATTTTATTCAAAATTTTTCATGGACTAGAAATCTTTAAGGCATAAAAATCGTAAATCTGACAAATAATTTAAACAAAATGACAACAATAATATAAAAATTTATTACGCTTCAACTGTATGAAGTGACATCTTGTTATTCTTAGAAAAATAAAATTTTAGGCACCTTAAATACTTACCAACCAATATTCATGGACCATACTATAATGTGCAGTCTTTTTTCTTTCTAAAACATGTTCTACTCTATGTTGTCCAACCCCCACACATCCTTAAAGGTTGTGTTTTATAATCAAAGAGATGTGGGTCACTAGAGAGAAATAAGAATTTAATCCTTCTTTAAATCAAAATAAGGTGTTTTTGTACCATATATTTCAAAGTAATACATCCTAAATCAAAATTATTCATCATCACTTAAAAACTAAAAATACACCAAAAAGGAATATAAAACTACCAATGCATTCAAACTTATTCATCATCATTAAACTTGTTTTCATGACTTGAAAACTAAAAACAAATAAAAAAGGAATACAAAACTACCAATGCATTATTAACTTTTAATGAAAATAAAACACAAGGGTATCCTCATTTTTTGGGACACAATTTTTTAATTTGATTCATATATTAAATAAAGAATATCACTCTACCTCTATTGTATGTATCTATATAATTTATTTTTCCCCTAGTTTGATGAACATCTTAGAAAATATAGTTGTTGTGGATAATTCAATGTCAGTTTCCCTATTCGTATCTCCATACTAATTTGTCACATACTATGGTGAATTATAGATACATAAAAACTAACTTCTAGTTATAATTATAGATACCCTAATTTCATCACCTTAAATAATCATCCAATCAATTATCAATTAATTCACCCTAATATTACAAAATTCACACTAACACCATAAAATTACTCAACCAATTACACCATGACCTCATTTAACCCATACTAACATCACCACATTAATCAATTTATTCTACAATAACTTGATTTAAATCCTACTAAGATTATCCAATAAATGATTATTTAATTAATCATTATTAATTATTTAATTAACTTCTAATAAATTCCATGCACACGCAATTAATAAAAATAAACAAATGAATCACCTAAACTAAACCCCTCAACTCCATCAACCAAATCATTAAATAAACCAATTAACTCAACAAACTCATTAAATCATATAACTCTCTCAACTTCCTCATTAAACATAAATCAAATCAATTGAGTTATTTATCAAATCCCATTCATCTAAAATCAAAATGGCCAAATAAATCAAGATTAATTCCAACCATCGATTCCCCCATCAAAATAACATATAAAAACACCCAATTCATCATTAATTTTGACATCTCTTGGCACGAGGATGAGCTTGGATAAAAATATGGAGAAATATTTTCAAAAAAGAAAAAAGAAACTAAAAAATACCATAACACTTTTCATGTTCAAGAAGATGATTTTGATTTTTAGGGGAATGAATTTTATATTGATAATTATTGGTTCTTTGAATAAACTATAAAATCTTAATTCAAAGTATAGTAGCCTATATGTCTATTTGAGGCCTTAGGGAATCAATTTTTCTACTGGTGAAGTTGCTTTTGTTGAACTTAAGAGCAATTTTTCTACTCTAAAAACCTACTCCTATGCACATAGACAACAAATAAAAATAAATTTTTTAGAAATTTTTTTTTCTTGATGATTGGAATGATTTTATTGAATTTAAAAATGACTTCACTAAAGTTAAGAATGATTTCACTACTCTACAAACATGCATGCATAGAAATAATAAATAGAGAAAATTGATAATAGAATCATTTGTTGAAATAAAGTACATATATACCTTTTTCATGAATGAATTATTTTTTCCTTAGTTCAAGTTCAATGAAACTTAGAATATCGCTGTTGTTGGGTAAAATTGGTTAAAACTAGTCAATTTTGACCTGCAACAACTAAAAACTTATCTAGAATTTTTTTATAATAGTTTATACAACCAAAGTAGATGACAACCTTCAAAAATATAATTATAATATGATAAAAATAAGCTTAGGAACAAGTACTACTGGGGGTGTTATAATTTAGTACACAAAATTTAGAACACAAGCTAGAAATTAATAATGACTATCAATTTATTAACATCAAATATCAGATAGAGTTTTAAAAGAAGAAAATAAAATATACATTTAGCTACCAACCAATGAAGATATATTATTTTCTAACTTAGATGTGCTATTGATATAGAATTGTATGTTAATGTTCAAATGGAAACTTCTATGTAAATAAATTTCAATAGCATATGGGCAAGTTGGTTGATGATTTCTTATATCAAATGGGTGACAAGTTCAATAGATCACAACATGATGATTCGAATGGAGGAAAATATGAAAATTTATATTTTTATTTGAAAAAATAAATGGTTATAATCAATTTGAAACTATTAAATAATTTTGATTTTGAATGGTGGATGTGAAGTCAATGGGTCAAGAAAATTCAATATATTTTCTAAATATTTATAAGTTGATTGGAACAAGTGGTAAAGTTTGTTAAAAGGGAATTGAATTAGTTTAATGAACATTCAATGTGTTGAATATCTTAATAAAGTTTTTTGGAATGTGAAAAAATGTTTTATACAAGGTTTTTAGGATGCATAATGTCTTAGTTATGTGTGAAAATACCTTTAAATGTCTTAATGATGTTTAAATAGTTTGGTTAATAATCAAATGAGGAGGTTGGGAAAGTTAAATGAGATTGGATTATGAAGTGGCTTGGGTGATTTTAATTTTTTTAATTATTTAATTATATGTTTGGGTGCATGATTAATTAACATATTTAATATAGATTAACAAGATAATTAATAAAAGTAAGGCATGTTATGTGACAAAATCCATATTTTGATGTCGAATGGGATTGTAACGGGGGTGTTGAATATTGATGTTGATAAGTAATGACAAAACTAAAGTGGTGAAATTTTGGTGTCTACAAAAACATTTTTAGACATAAAAATAAATTGAAACATTTCTCATACAATATGGAACACAATATTACCATGATGGATCTATGCAATCCAAAACAAATCAATGAATAAAGTTTTTATTCTTTCTTATAGTGAAGGAAGATCCCCATAATCATGATCCCTTGGACCATTCTTGAGAAAGAAATAATCAACATATTTGTATCCCAACTCAATGAAGAGATGGCATTCCATTTTCAAGTACATTAAGCCACCACTTTTGATGAGATCATTGATAAGGGTGTATAGATGATAAGGAATTGGTAGCTAAAGTAATAGTGAAACATTTTCATAAGGATTTACAAAACCAAAACCAAGACCAAACTCAAACCTAAAAAAATAAACCTAAGTTCTTTAGCAAGAACAAGCATGTTGTTGGTGATGGGATGATTGATTTTAAATATATTTAGAATTTATAAAGCACTCAAAATTTTACCATTCCTATAGTCTATCAAAAATAATAAATTAAATCAAGAACATATGCTCCTTTGAGGGAATCAATGGAAGCGTTCTTTTGAAAAAATGTTATTCTGAACATGATTGTGTCCCCATAAATAAAACCATTTGATGAAATCAAGCCAAAAACAAACATGGTATATTGAAAATGATTATTGTGAATTCCATAAGATCAAATTCCATTCTAAAAATAGATGCATTAAGTTTAGAAAATATTCCCAAGATGTAATTCACAATGGAGATATTAAGCTTGAAGGTAATGTATCTACTTCAAAAAACTATTTGCTAGGGATATACCAAGATTCCTTTCCTAAAGATAATAAAAATTGTCCACCACCTATTCAAGGTGAAAAAAAAAAACTATAACACCAGTTAGAATAAGACCTCCCAATCATATTATTCCATTGTTGGCCATCTTGAATACTTAGACCACCATATGACCACCATCAAGGTCAAAACCCTAGATTGTGGTATCACAACTAGGAGAGCCAAAATAATAGTCCAAGGGCCTCCTCTACCCACACTTGAAAGATAATATAACCTCATTAAACAACTCAAAAAGACACTAACCTATATCTCTACTCTAGACCTTCTCAAAGCATCTACTATTCATAAGGGTAAATTATAAAAACTTATTCACAAGTAAAGATTCCCAAATTACATCAATCCATACAAATTCCAAATTTTTTTTGGGTACTTGTTCTTGAGTCACTGACTATATTTTGATGAATTTTACATCTCTACCATTATTCCATCCAATAATCTCCCTTTATACATCAAGGCCTTAATTACTAAGCACATTTTTAAATGGGTACTTGTAGATAATGGATTAGGCCTAAACATTTACACATTGACCTTTGTAAAGAATATTCATTATTTTTTGATAACATTATATCCTAAATTAATAACAATAAAGGCATATGAAAACACAAAAAAGAGTTGGTAGAAAGTATACATCTTCCTATTATGATTGGGCCTATCACATATTAAAAGTTATTTCATGTCATTGATCTTGATCTTCCTTATAATATCCTCCTCATTAGACTATGGATTCATGCCATGTAAGCCATTATATCCACCATCCACCAATACCTAAAATTTACACATTTAAGCATGGAAGTAATTGTACCTAGTGATCCTCAATCCTTTCAATATTGTAATATGTTTGAAGGTTGATATCAAAAACCCACCAACTATACCTTATCATAAGAAATGATTCTAAAGTGGACACAACCACATCAATCGAACATCCAAAAAATTTATATTACATATACCCTAATTAAGTCCAATCCACATCTAAGAATCCACTTTCTAAATCCTACTTCAAGAACATTGAAAAGGGATTGGGAGATTATGAGATTCAAGACACCTTTCATGTGGGTAAAATTCCCATGTCTCTTAAATTTTGTTACAATCCTTCCATGAAAAAGAATAAGGAACAACCATCCTATCAATTTGGAAAAACCACCTTTATCAAAATAGGCTTCCTTTTTTATGAAAATATCAAGAGCTCTACTTACTCATGGTTGTATGATGATGACTTAGCCTCACATTTTCAGAGCAAAGAGTATCCTATGAATAAAATAAGTGTCAAATAATGAATGACATAGGGAAAGGGATATGTTCTCATGAATATGTAGTTAGGGAGCCTATAGAGGTGAGTGTAGATAAATAATATCTTGGCATTAGTTATAAACCCCTAATGATCAATATGAGGATTTTAGTGACACTTCTATGATTTTTAAGGAAACCTAGTATGAAATTAAAATAGGTTCTATTAATAACATCCATGAATAAATTACCTTCACTAACCTTTTCAATGAATATTTTGTCTTAACCACCAACCTCAACCTCTAATTCCCTCAACTCATTAATTGAGACCAACAAACTCAAATCCATTGATCTCTCCCAAAATGATTAAGCCATTTCAGAATTCATGGGACATTGAGATAACATTTTTTAGGGGAATTTTAAAATGGATTTCAACTCAATTTAGATGCATCAAAATATTTTATATATAAGGAATAGTTCCTTAGTCATAAAAAACATAAAAAATACAAAAATAAAAAATGTTAAAAATTAAACCCTCTAGTGAAAACCTTTCTAAGGCACTATTGAACGTAAAAAATGGAAATCAAGAAAATAAAGATGATTCTATCGGTGAATTTTTTTTTGGGGTAACAATAAATGAAGAAATATATATTATTACCTTATTAGTATAGGAATAAGATGACTCCAAATCATGTATTGAAGATCCCATTGAGGTTGACCTTAGAATGAAGTATAGTCATAAAATACTTAAACTTGGGGTTTCTCTTAGTCTATAAGAACACAAAACCCTAATCATCATTTTAAAAGAGTTTACAAACAAGATCATTAAATAATTTTTTTCTAAGGAAGAAATCAATCATCCTCCTATGTTAACACAATGGAAATATGGATCCACCTTAAATTTTAAAGAAGGCATTGATGTTAATATAAAAATAGAGGATAATTCAAGGATCATCAAATTGGGTGCTTTTGTCAATCGCAAATAACAATAAATATTTGTCAAAATCTTAAAATAATTTTTAGATATTTTTTATTGGTTTACATTGGCATGCCATGATTGGATCCATATCTTTTGGTTCATCACCTTATCATCCATAAATATGAAAAACCCATAAAATAAAAGTTTATAAAAATGCATTTGAAGAAAGCCTTGATTTTTAAAGAATAATTTCAAATAAATTTGGATTTTTGGTTCATAATAAAAATAGATAATTATGAATGTATATATAGCATCATCCTAGTTATCAAATAACTAATAGGAATCAAAATGTTCACATATTTTATGATATCAATAAAGCATGCCAAAAATGTGATTTCTCCTTAGCTAATATTAACATGGTTGTTGATTTAATAGTAGAACATGAAATTTTATCCCTCATGGATGGATTTTAGGGAGAAAATAAAATTAAAATTATGCGTGAATACCAACATAAAAGACATTCACCACCATGGGTAGAAACATATTACTGAGTCATGCCCTCTTGCTTGAAGAATGTAGGAGAAACTTATCAGTGAGAAATGACAACCATATTCTATGACATGTTTTATGACATTACTGAAGATGATGTGGATAATGTATTAAGTATGTCAAAAACTAAATCAAAAAATCATGTCATCTTGCACAAAATATTTAAATAATTAATAAAATATAATGTTCATTTGAACCATAAAAAGTGTGTATTTTGCATTACATCAAGTAATTTATTTGAGTTATTTGTATCTATATAAGTTATTAAAGTTTAACATACAAAGGTAAAAATATATCACATAAATTCATCCTCCTATAAACCTAAAATAACTTTGCATCTTGATGGGAAGATTCAAGCAGCCATGAGATTCATATAACATCTTGTGAATAAATTACATCCATTCACACATCTAATTAAAAAGGACACTATATTTCATTGAAATGAAGGATTTCAATAGGAATTTGAACAAATTGAACAATATATTTAAAATCCACTAGTGCTAATTCCACCTACTCTATAAAAACCTATGTTACTTTATATCTCAATGAATTAGTATCAGTTGGGAGCTCTCTTAGCTCAACATGATGATCAGGGTAAATAAGGGGTTGTTTATTACCTAAGCATAACTTTGGTAGTGTGTAAACTTAATTAATCTAAAATCAAGAAATCATACCCATCTATTATCTTTTCCTCCAAAAAAATATGACACTACACATTAAACAGCCAAACCAAACTCCTTGCCAAAGCATATCCTCTCAAATATCTTTTTTATAAAACAACTCTCATAGGGCATATATAAAAATATGTCATGTGGTTAAGTGAGTTCAATATTGAGTATGTGAATCAAAGGGATATTTAATTTTAGGATAAACTATCAAAAGCACCATTATCAAATAAACAACATATTGGATTTGTATATGAGTCCATTTTATCCCTTAATGAGTTACCACAATGGAAACTTTATCTCGATGGTTCATTCACTACTCATGGTTGGGGGAAGGTATGTTGTTGTTGATAACATAGGGGGATGTTATTTTTAAATCCTTCAAAATTACATTTCATTACACCAATAACATCACTTAATATAAATCCATTATCTTAGGCCTCAAATGAGTAGTCTAATGGAACATTCAACATCTATTAGTCTACGATGACTCATAACTCGCCATTAAATAGGTCAATGATGAGTTATAAAAAAAAGGACAACAAACTCATCTCATACAATTAAATTTTTGACAACTTGAAACAATATTTTGTTTACATAAAATTTTAATAACTCTGTTGAGAAAGTAAGAAGTATACATAAACCATGGCTACTATTTATTCTCTCTTATAAATATAAATTGATATCAGTCAATTGCAGATCTTTGGTTGAGAAACTATTGATCCCAACATATGATGTCCCTAAATTAGAGATGGTATGTGAGATTTTTGGTCTCAATTCTCCTTGTTAAAATAATGTATATACCTACCTTCAAGAAAACATTATTCCTTTAAACCTTTCACATAATAACAGTAAATCCTTCATCCAATGTGCTTATTGTTTTACCCTCCTTAGTGAAACCTTATATCATAAGGTCTATGATGGAATTTTTTTAGATGTTTAAAATCAAAAGAGGATAACCTATCAATCAAGGAATTGTGTGATTGACTTTGTAGATCACATATTAATGGAATGATGCTTGTGAAGAAATTGCTAATAACAAGATACTAGTAGCCCACTCTAGAAAAAGATGCATGTAAATATTTAAAAAGGTTTATAGATTATCAAAAGTGTGGAGACCTCATTCATTCACCTTCTCAATCTATAAAAATAATAACAATTCAATGGTCTATTCTTTGAAACTTGATCATTGAAAATATAATCCCTTCCTCTTCCAATTACAATAAACACATTATTATTGCCACTAATTATTTCACCAAATTGATTGAATCCATCCCATTGACATACATAACTTGGAAATAATATAAATTAATCCTCAACCCACCTAATTTATCATTAAGATGTCCCTCCCACAATCATTTCTAATAATGGAAATCATTCAAAAATAAAAGGGTCAAAGCCATTTTTGACCATTTTCACATTAAACATAAATGGTCCACACCCTAATAACCCCATGGAAAAACTAATCAATCCAATAAAAACCTCATCAAAAACCTTAAAATGACTATCAATGACATTGTCCAAAACTTGCACCTTCAGCTGTATCTAGCCTTGTGGGCTACCGAACCAACATTCATACACCTATGGCAGAAAATCCTTACTCTTATTTAGAACTAAAAATTTCCTACCAATTGAGATCAATTTTACTTCTCTGCATATATTTTTATAAGATCTAATTAATGATAAATAATATAGCATTATGCGACTACATGAGTTAGAAATTTTGGATGAGAAATGACTCAATTCACTTATCATATAAAGGCATACCATAAAAGGTTATGAAAGAGATATAATAATAAAATCATGACCATATAATTTTAAATAGGTGACCTTGTCTTGAAATAAAGTTTGACAAATAATAATTTAGAATATTAAAATAATGGCAAGGTTGAACATAACTAGATATGTCCATATGTTTCAATTTCCAAATTTGGATCAGAAACATACAAGCTAATCAATCAATATGGAGAGGAGATTGATGAGACCATGGAAATCATGCACTTTAAATGATTCCACACTTGATTGATCTAAAGTTTCTTAATAAAATTAAAAAAATAATCATAAAAATAGAAAAAAATAAAAATAAGAAAATCAAAAGAGAAAGAGAAATAATCCTCCAAAGGTGAAATCCATTCTTATGGTACCTTGGGCATTTACCATGATGAAAATTAGTTTTTTAGAATCCTACATAAAAATCAATTTTAAACAAGTATCCTACACCTGGGGGCAAGTATATTCCATTCAAACCCATCCAATCTAACCAAACCCTATTGGCCATAACCATCATAACCATCACACTTGTCATAACCATTCACATTCCTATTTTATCCTTGATAAATAAATGGAAGATATGGAAAAATGTATTCAAAACATTTGGGTATATTTGATATTTTTATAATAACATTGTGCAATATAAACATCAGCATCAACATGGCACATGGAAAATTGAGGCATATGCTTCCTATGCATTTTAATCTTAGGAACACTCATCCTTCCATAATTTTATCATACCATCTAACCATTACCATGTCTCTCCTCATTGATAAAATTGTTTTTTTCCTTTTTTATAATCTTATAAATACTTTTTGGTCATAAAAAAAATAGAATAATCTAAAAAATAGTAAAGTACAAAAATGTTTGAAAAAATTCCAAAAATTGATGAAAACATTTTTGTCTTGTCCTTAGTCTAGTTGAAAATCTTATTTTATTTAAAAAAAATATTTGTAGATTTATCAAGATACATTGTTCCCAATACAACACACTCAAATATATCATTCCTTGTGGAAAAATAAAGTGATCAGTATCATCAATCATAAGACATTATATTTATAACTTGATGATTGAAAACAAATAAACTATTTTTGTGTGTTTTTGTTTATTGTTTGTTGTTTATGAGTGTTTTTTTATTACTTATTTATTCCTATTAATTTTGTGTATTTATTACTTATTTTTTGCATTAGTCTTATAACATATTAGAATAATGGCATCATGGTTTTCCATATCATGGTGCATCTTATATATGTTATATCAAACATAAGATTACTCAAACATTTTTAATGCAAAATTAGTAGAAAATTTATGATCATGAAGCCTCCATCCATATATATTAATTTTATCACATTTAATTCATAATAATTATCCATCACTAACATTCATTCTTATTGTCCATAATAAATACTAAGTGTGCATCACAAATAATAAAATAGGAGTATTCAAACATCATCAAAATAATGAGATACATGATATATACATCAACATAAAAAAAAACATCATATATATACATCAATATTCATGTACATGTCTACAATCCATCCAAAAATTATATGGAAACAAAAAAGTGAACACTCATAACATATTTTAGTTGTCAGGTTCCTTAGTGGTGGTGGACCTATCATGGGAGGAGCCCCTACTAATCAAGTTGATCTCACTTTTGATGAACTTTTCATCCACCCACTCATACAATCAACAAAAGATGTAGATATCTAATTCTAAGGGAAAATATACTTGTACAACCCCTAATAGTAATGAACCTATCTCATGCCTCTAATAAAATCTCTAAATGTTTGTGATAACCACTATGGTTCCACAAACAGAGCCAAATCTTGATCATATTGTATTTTATGGATGTTTACCCTCATTTTCACCCCATCTAATCTAATTTTCTCTAACTCTATCCTTATCCTCTCAACCTCAGTTATAAACCGAGTAAACTTAGCATCCCTGGCCCGTAACTAAATATGATGTCTAGATTTATCCCTCAACATACTAGCTAACATTTCCTCCATTGGTTTTATTTATCACCAAAGGCTATCTATAACCTCATCATCTTGGTTGTGAAGGTTGTGACCATCTCCCCTTGACACCATAATGGCTAGCACTAAAGGTAGTATTTTAACTGTTAGGGTATGGAGCTAAAAGCTTCACCCATGAGCGAGTTGCAAGATTGCTGGAAATCAACAGTCACCGATGACGGTCAGAAACAAACCAAAGCCAACCGAAGTCGGTCAAAAGCAGACCAGGATCGGCCAATGTCGGCAGGTTCAAGCAGGTAGGAACCGATGTCGGTTACCTGTGGCGTCCAGAATCTATTTTCGTGTGTGAACAGATTGTTTGCATGTTAAGGAATGAACTGTTGGTTGTTAAGTCTGTGTTTCTAATTTGAGTAGGACTGTAATTAGAGCCCTTGTTTGGAGGTGCATCTATTAGTTGTAAGTGCATGCTCATGAGTCTCTATAGTTATATAATAGAGATAGATCTTCATTGTTCATTAGACAATAAGACAATACTGTAGAAATAGAATACAGATTGTATATCAATGTAGTTTGTGGAGTTGATTGTAATTGAGAGAGAGGACTCTTGAGGGAAAGAGATCTAAGAAGAGATCTGTACATCTAGAGAGGTGTGGAAGAAAAGAAGTTTATTCAATTGTAATTCTTTCTGTAAAGAGTTGAATACAAGTTTTCAAGGTGGTTTCTTGTATCTCTTGTTTCTTGCTAATACTGGTTCTAGTTACTTATCTATCTGATTTAATTCTATGTTTATTGCTTTCATATTGTAATCATATTGTTGATTGATCCCCAACAAGTGGTATCAGAGAATTGGTTGCAGGTTCTAAAGCTTGATACCAACAAGTGGTATCAGAGCTTAGGTTCAGTAACAGGTGTTTCAGATCTGGTTAGTGTGTATTGATTACAGGTTACTCATAGAGATTTCTGTTTAAGTGGGAGAAGCAATGGTAGAAGAAAGTAAGCTTAGAATGGTGAAGTTCAATGGCAAGAACTATCAATTATGGAGAATGCAGATAGAAGATTATCTGTATCAAAAAGATTTATACTTACCGTTAGGAGGGACTGCAAAGCAGCCCAAAGACATGGATGATGAAGAATGGAAAGTTCTTGATAGAAAGGCTCTTGGATCAATAAGATTGAGTCTAGCATCTACTATGATATCTAATTTATCACAGGCAAAGTCTACGGTAGAGTTAATGACTATTTTAGCAAATTTATATGAAAAACCCTCAGCTTCTAATAAGGTATATCTTAAGAAGCAGTTATTTAATTTGTAGATGCAGGAAGGTAGTTCTGTATCTAATCATTTGAATGATTTCCATGGAATTGTGAATCAATTAAATTTAGTCAAAATAGTATTTGATGATGAAATTAAAGCTCTATTAATCTTATGTTCTTTACCTGAAAGCTGGCACAGCTTAGTAATGACAGTTAGTAATACTGCTTCTGCTTCAATATTTTAAAAGTAGATGATGTGGTTAGTGTAATCTTGAATGAAGAAATTCGTAAGAAAAGCACAGAAGAGACATCAGGGAATGCTTTAAGTTTTGAGAGCAGGGGAAGATAAAAAGAGAAGAGTAAGAAAGGGAGATCAAGATCTAAGTCCAAGATGAGAGGTAGATCTAAATCTAGAAATGGCAGGAAGCCACAATGCTGGAATTGTGGAAAGATAGGGCACATAAGCAAAGATTGTTGGTCAAAGCCTAAAGAGGATAGATAGCATGAAGACAAAGAAGAAGCAAAGGTGGCAGGTATTGTTGCACAAGATGCTCTTATATTCTCTTTGCATACTAATATAGAATCTTGGGTTTTAGATTCTGGTGTATCTTTCCATGCAACCCCCAATAGAGAATATTTCAGTGACTATGTCCATGGAGATTTTGGAATAGTTTATTTAGGGGATGATGAGCCTTGTAAAATTATTGGCAAAGGTAAAGTGCAGCTGAAAATGCAAAATAGAAACACATGGGTGTTGAGAGATGTCATGCATGTTCCCAGCTTGAAGAGAAATTTGATTTCTGTAGGAAAGTTAGGGGATGAGGGTTGTATAGTAACTTTCACAGCTGAATCTTGGAAGGTTTCCAAGGGTGCACTTGTATTGGCTAGAGGTAAGAGAGAAGGTACTCTCTATTTATGTAATTGTATTACTGACAATTCTCCTTCTATATTATCTACTTCAGATGTAGATGCAAAATTGTGGCATCAAAGGCTTGGCCACATGAGTGAGAAGGGAATGATAATTCTTAAGTCAAAAGGTATGTTTCCAGATTTGAAAAGCATAGATCTAGATTTTTGTGAAGACTGTATTTTTGGAAAATAGAAGAGAGTGAGTTTTCTCAAGATGGGTCAACAAAGAAGAAGCACAAGTTGTAGCTTGTTCACATAAACATGTGGGGACCAGCCCAAGTTGCTTCTATTGGAGGATCACAGTACTATGTTTCCTTCACAGATGATGCTACTAGAAAGGTATGGATCTATTGTATTAAGAAGAAATTTGATGTTTTTGACACGTTTAAGATTTAGAAAGCTATGGTTGAGAATGAAACAGGCAAGAGATTGAAGTGCCTAAGATCTGACAATGGTGGTGAGTTTTGTAGCCACAAGTTCAATTGGTATTGTTATATGCATGGGATCCGTAGGAAAAGGACTATTCCAAGAACACCTCAGCAAAATAGAGTTTTTGAAAGGATGAACAGAACAATCATGGAGCGTGTAAGGTGTATGAGATTGCATGTTGGATTGCCCTTAGAGTTTTGGGCAGAAGCTGTGGATACTACAGTGTACCTGATTAACAGAGGACCCTCTACAGCTCTGGATGGTGGAATTCTAGAAGAGGCATGGATAGGTAAAAAGGTAGATCTATCATTTCTCAAAGTTTTGGTTGTGAAGCCTTTGTGCACGTTGATAAGGAAAATAGAAAGAAGCTTGATGCTAAGTCTATGAGGTGCACATTTATTGGCTATGGCTCTGATGAGTTTGGATTCAGGTTTTGGAATCTAGGAAGTAACAAGATAATTAGGAGCCGTGATGTTGTTTTCAATGAAAAAGTGATGTACAGTGATCAGCTCAAGAAGTTGGATCAATCTGAGCAGAGCAATGCAAAATTGGACAAGGTGAAGGTCCAAAAGGAGCTCGCAGGAAAGAAAAGTCACAGGAAGGAAAACATAGAGACCGACGTCGATCAGGTAGGAACCGACATCAGCCGTATAAAGACCGATGTCGGCCATACAGGAATCGACATTAGCCAGGCAGGGACTGACGTCGGTCAGGAAGAATCGATGACAGTCAGTTATAGGCCTGGAAGTGACCGAGGTCGGTCAGTATTAGAGAATTTGGGTGGATAGCATGTTGTGGATGAGTCTCAGTCACCCAACAAGAGGTCAGAAAGGGTAAGTAAACCTCCAATTCGATATTCCCCTTCGTTATTCTATTTATTGCTTACTGATGGTGGAGAACCAGAGAGTTTTGATGAAGCAATTCAGGTGGATTCCAAGAGTCAGTGGGAGCTAGGCATGAGTGGGGAAATTGATTCCTTGAAAGAGAACCAAACATGGGATTTGGTTGAGTTGCCAGCAGGAAAGAAGACACTGAACAATAGATGGATCTACAGGTTGAAAGAAGGTGAGAATGGACAGATGAGATATAAGGCCAGGTTAGTAGTGAAAGGATTTACACAGAAACCAAGTATTGACTTTGGTGAGATTTTTTCTCTTGTTGTTAAAATGACTTCTATACGGACTATATTGTCTTTAGTTGCTATTGAGGATTTGCATCTTGAGCAGCTTGATGTTAAGATAGCATTTCTTCATGGAGATTTGGATGAAGAAATATATATGGATCAGCCGGAAGGATATGAGGTCAAAGGTAAGGAGAAACTAGTGTGCAGATTGAAGAAAAGCTTGTATGGCCTTAAGCAAACTCCAAGGCAATGGTATCTAAGTTTTGATAGGTTTATGACTGAGCATGGCTATAGTAGATGTCAATCTCACCATTGTGTGTATTTTAAGAGATTAGATAATGGTAGATATATTATTCTATTGTTGTATGTAGATGATATGCTGGTTGCAGGATCACACATGCAGGATATCTCTGAGCTTAAGGTGAAATTAGCTCACACATTTTCCATGAAGGATTTAGGAGCAGCAAAGAAAATCCTTGGCATGAGTATTAAGAGAGACAGGAAAAATCACAGGTTGATTTTGTCTCAAAAGGATTATGTGAACAAGGTGTTGAAACGGTTCAATATGCAGGATGCAAAACCAGTAAGCACACCTATGGCTGGACATTTCAAGTTAAGTAAAGAACAATGTCCTAATTCACATGATGAGGTAGAGTACATGAGGAAAGTTCCATATGATTTCGAAGTAGGAAGTTTAATGTATGCAATGGTTTGTACTAGGCCTGATATTTCCCAAGCAGTGGGAGTTGTAAGTAAGTATATGGCCAATCCAGGAAAGGAACACTGGAAAGTAGTTCAATGGATCCTTAGATATCTGAAAGGAACCAGCAGTAGGCACTTGTGCTATGGTGGTTCAAATACTTCTCTACATGGTTATGTTGATTCAGATATGGCAGGGGATTTGGATGGTAGAAGAAGCACCACAGGATATGTTTTTACTGTAGGTGGAATGGCGGTTAGCTGGATATCAAAGTTGCAGAAGGTTGTTGCCTTGTCAACTACAAAAGTAGAATATATTGCAGTCACAGAGGCTAACAAAGAGATGATATAGATGACACGGTTCATGGAAGAGCTTGGAAAGGAGCAAGAGAATTGTAGACTATACAGTGATAGTCAGAGTGCAATTCATTTGGCTAAGAATTCAGCCTTTCATTCAAGAACAAAGCACATACAGCTTAGGTACCACTTCATTAGACATGTATTGGAGGATGGTGAGTTGAAGCTGGAGAAGATCCATATAGATAAGAATCCTACGGATATGTTAACCAAGCTGGTTACAAAGGAGAAGTTGAATCTTCATTCAACTTTCGTTGGTCTTCATGATTGAGTTGAAGATGGAGGAGCTAGAAGATGTTGCTGTACAGGTACTGGTGTAGTTGTTTATCTCCAAGTGGGAGATTGTTAGGGTATGGAGCTAAAAGTTTCACCCATGAGCGAGTTGCAAGATTGCTGGAAATCAATAGTCACTGACGACGGTCAGAAACAGACCAAAGGCGACCGACATCGGTCAGAAGTAGACCAAGATCGGCCGACATCGGCAGGTTCAAGCAGGTAGGAACCGATGTCGGTTACTTGTGGCATCCAGAATCTATTTCTGTGCGTGAACAAATTATTTGCATGTTAAGGAACGAACTGTTGGTTGTTAAATCCACGTTTCTAATTTGAGTAGGACTGTAATTAGAGCCCTTGTTTGGAGGTGCATATATTGGTTGTAAGTGCATGCTCATGAGTCTCTATAGTTATATAATAGAGATAGATCTTCATAGTTCATTAGACAATAAGACAATACTGTAGAAATAGAATACAAAATGTATATCAATCCAGTTTGTGGTGTTGATTGTAATTGAGAGAGAGGACTCTTAAGGGAAAGAGATCTAAGAAGAGATCTATACATCTAGAGAGGTGTGGAAGAAAAGAAGTTTCTTCAATTTTAATTCTTTCAGTAAAGAGTTGGATACAAGTTTTCAGGGTGGTTTCTTGTATCTCTTATTTCTTGCTAATACTGGTTCTAGTTACTTATCTATCTGATTTAATTCCGTGTTTATTGCTTTCTTATTGTAATCATATTGTTGATTGATCCCTAACATTAAAATCATTATCCATTCCATCTATGCCATCTCCTATGCAGTCATCAAACAAGATAACTGATGATAAACTTTTGAAACATTTTTAACTAGATTATTAGAATGAGAAGGATAGCTATTGAAGAAGAATTTTGAAAAATAGATTAAAAATTAGGCATTCTTCCCCCAATATAAGAATGTTTTCATCCAACATGCCCAATAATTTGAGAATAGACATCTAAAATAAAATATAAGAATACACATATGGAATAGACATCTGAATAAGTTTACATGACCCAAATTCCAATGATGTTGGCTAAATGTGATGAAATAGTGTTTTACTTTACCTTGACACATCTTGCTTATAAATGGCCATGCCATCATATTTAGTGTTTACTTTACCTCGACACATGTTAGGAATTCTTCAAATTCCTTCTATTTCTTCTATTTTAAACCCATGTTTTATCTCATTGTCTCTATTCTTTTTGTTTCAAGACTAAAAAAGGTACAAAAAAAATTCAAATATTTTAAAAAAATAAAAATATTTAAAACAATTTGAAAAACCAAAATCATGACATAAACATGATTATTTATATATTTTACATCATTTTTATTTTTTTATTTATTCCATTATTGGTACGTAGCATACTATTGTTCTATCACACATTTATTTTAGTGGTATTTATGAGTGTTATGCAAGACACAAAAGTTTGCATAGACTTGGATGTTGGACTTTATTCTACCTAGTAGCCATGCCATGTTGGGGGAATATTATCCAAAGGTTATGGTATGTATATGTGTTACCATTATATAACCCCTGTTCTATATTGTGTTATATTCTCTTTACAAATTTCTTGATATCATCCCTATCTTATATTGTGTACATGGATATGTTGTTTTCTACTATATGATCACCTACATATACATGGTGTAGATTATATTTATAGTTTTATACTCCATTGGTAGAATTATTTGGAAATAATATATAAGGCTTTTCTTATTTATTACGTATAACCCTTGGCCCTTATGTGTGATTGTGACATATTGATGTCAATTTAGTGAATGGCACTTGGCCTTTGTGTGTGATTAAGACATATTCATGTCTATTAACTGAATGGACCTTGATATTATTATGTGTGGATTTTGGCCATATTTGAGTGTTTGTAATTTGTATCTCCAGTGTGTGTTATCCTTTGGCCCTTTGAGTAACACCATGCTTTTTGAGCTTGTTAGGTTTGATGAGTGCCATGATCCATATCATATACTATCTAATGTGTAGGATTATTTTATTACAAATATTACTATGAACTTCAATGATACATTTACCTAGATTTGACACTTTAGGCATTGCCTCATATGTTGCATACATGCTCCAAATAATACATTTCTTACAATGATGACATAAATTTTTAAATATGATATGATATTCAATAATTAAATATTTATACACATGATACATTTAACATTTTTTTTGGGTTGAGTGAATTTTAGGACACATCCTTCATTTTAAAAGGTGGGCATTTTAGTGGGATTTTCATATAGAGATAGGCCTCTATAAGCAAAAAATCAATTCTAGGTATATAATAAGGATTCATAGAATTCATATAGGTTCAAAATTCAGTTATTAGTACATATTATGGGGGCATATGCATCTACGTGCATTCACATTATATGAACATATTACATATTCATACATTTTTGTTGAATATATGCATTTAAGCTTCAAACAAAAATTACAATGTTTACATGTGTGTGTGTGTGTGTGTGTGTGTGTGTGTTTGTGTGTGTGTGTGTGTGTGTGTGTGTGTGTGTGTGTGTGTGTGTGTGTGTGTGTGTGTGTGTGTGTGTGTGTGTGTGTGTGTGTGTGTGTGTGTGTGTGTGTGTTTGTGTGTGTATAATTATAAATTTTACATTTATCACATAGGGCCATGAAATAGATTCATGCGCATTATACTATTTTTTAAGATTCAAGGGTAAATATACTAAGTCTTGTGCACATGTTTTTATAAGTAAAAGGTCATGATAAGGGCAAGGATACCATTCACTTCTTCTATGAGGATTTTTTATTTCATATTACTATTAAAAGTATCACATTAACTAAGGAACAAAGTAATAAAAATATATATGTGCGATATGTAGTGATTGATTCACTTAAGTTCATAATAGATATTAGAGATTGAACACCCTTCAACATTATAATTTAAAAATACATTATGGATTCTAACTTGTTTTTATTTTGGGGTTATAAAGGCTAACATCACAAATCTAGGTTTTGTTTCACTCTATGGGTTTTATTTTCCATACATGGTCGCTTCAAGTTGTGGCTTGATCACCTTCAATTGTCCATGGTTCAACAAAGGAACATATCATTCCAAGTGCTTCAAGAAACCATCATCTTCCAATAAAGTTACAAGAGAAACATTAGTTTCATACATACAAGTCTATTCCTTCCTTATTCCTTAAAATATTTTCAAATTCAAGTTACATTTGAATTTTCAATTTCACATATGGATATTGACTACCCTTGTCTCATTGTAGGAATCATCAATTCTATATTGCTTCAAGGAACCATCCTATTCAAATAAAGTTACAAGAGAAACATTGGTTTCACACATACAGTCTACTCCTTCCTTATTCCTTAAAATATTTTCAAATTTATATTACATTTGAATTTTTAATTTCACATATGGATATTGACTACCTTTGTCTCATTGTAGGTTTTTATATCGAGAGTCCTAAATGTTTGGAACTTCCTTGCAAAGGAAAATTATGTTTTACAGACTCAGGTATATTTTTATTTTTAATCTAGTAATTTCATTTATATTTTAAAGTGGGGAAATGTATTTATAATCAAATTTGGTCATGAATACTTGATAATGTTAGTTTTGGCCCATATTTACTTTAATTGACATAAACACTTAAATTGGTCCTATTTCACCACCTCACTCTATCCCAAGTACTTTTATGGATTCATCGTCTCCAAGTTTTTGTTTTACACCAACATAAATGTTCTTAATATCTAGAAACCTTTCCAATCATATGTATGAACAATTCAAAGTCTTATTATCATCTAAGACTAAAGAAGGATTAAATAAGATTTCCATTTGTATGGATGTTTGATGTACAATTTTTATTGGCATCATGATTGAGATCCTCTACATGCCATTGGCCCATTTCTAATGATAACTTAATTTTTTGTTTAATAATATTTTTATAACAAAGGGTCTTCTGTACTGCTTATGCTTTTACTATAGGTTTTAGTTTTTTTTCCCTAGTGTGTTAGACTTATGGGTATTTTTATACCATCAAATTTTTTGAGAGATTATTTTGTAAATGTTTTTATTATTATTGGTAAATATCAAGGTTTTTAAAGGGGTCCCACCCTTTTAATCTGGAGATAAAGTTAGAACATGAATAACCCAATGACACTCCTATTTCAATGAAAATGAAACTAGATGTAACAAGACAGGATAAAGCAACTATTGAGCTGCATAACATAAAAGAAACTAAAATTATGACCCTTCCATAACATATAAATTTTTATATCTAAGGGTCATATTTAATGGTCCCTCTCCCTTCTTATTTCTACCTACCTATTTTTTTTTTAGTCACCACCATCGTGTCTCCTCCTTCCCCTTGAAAATGTGGTAATGGAGACTTCAAGTGCCTCAACTGAATTATAATTCTTCAATGGAAACCTATCCAAAAAATCTTCACTTAAATCCAAATTTATAGTATTTATTTTTAAAAATGATAAAACTTTCAACAAGGTTTCATGTTTATTTGAATTCTTCTCCTTTATGTGGCCGAAATACTCCATGGGGGTTACACTAAGTTCATGGTCCTCTTTGTAATTTACCTCTTCTTGTTTTTTGGTCTAGTTAAAATCAACTATCTTTTCCTTAGCCTCATCCAAAAAAGTGTGCTTAGTAAGGTCAATGCCCTACACTATGAGATGATTGATAAGGAAAACCTTACCCCATGATGTTTAAATGTTTTCCCTATCTATTTAAAATTAAACAACCATAAGTTATGTGGAAAAACAATGCCTAAATTAGAAGGGAAGCCCTTCTAATTTCAATGTTTGAAAATAATTTCTAGTCTAAACTTTTAGAATAATGGTAACATGCATTTTAGAAGAATAATCCATACTTATAAGTGTTCTTGTATAGGTGGTATGATGATAGTTTATTTTTGATTCATATACTACCTACATCTCTCCCAAGCCATTACCTATCACATAGAGGCTGAAGTTAGTCCAAAACTAGAGTAGAAAGTAGAGAAGCCATACCCAAACATACCTAATGTTGAATGTTTATATCAAGGGGTTAAATGAGGGAAACCATGGATTTATCAAGAGAAGATGATGATCCATGGATAAAATCAAATCATTCAAAATCAAAATCCTATCTTTTGGTAAATTAAAAATTTCAATGAAGAATCCCCTAGCACATGGGTAGAATTCTATATTCTATTTCAATAGAAGTCTCCAGTGCTCAAAAATATAGTTGTGTAGAGATGAAAAGATTGGTAAAAACTAGTTGAATCTAAAAAAATTATCTTTTTATAAAACCACTCTTCATTTTTAATAACTTTAACAAGATCCTCCTCAAAAGATATTGAAAAAATTATCTTTAAAAGGATTTAATAGATTTTAAGCTCTGCTAGAAATAACTGCCACAAATGATCTAACCCTCATCAATTTAAAGTCACGAGGATTGACCAAAATATGACCTATACCCTGTGTCTTTCATAAATAAGTTCCCCTAAATATCCCATATATGTTAGCATCTACCTTAGGTTTATGATCTATCTGCTTTGTCACATTATAGTCAAATGTCATTTCCTTTACAATTGAATCAAAACAAGAATCACTAGGGGAGAGCTTAATAATTTCAAAACACTCACCAAGGTCTTCCCTCTTTAGCCATCGGTTACACTTACTTATCTCCAAATCTCTATTTCACATAGATCTAATCTCCTCTACAAACTTCTCATGTGACTATGCCTCCTCTACATTTACCTACCATTTATTGAATTTCACATTGGTCTTAATAATCCTCTCCTAATTTGGAGAATCTAGGCTATTAGCATTCAATTTTTCTTTCAGAATAAAATATTCATTTAGCTAATAGATTACTGCCACTACCCCCAAAACCCTAAATCCTTATGTTGAAATGATGGTCACCCAAGGTTCTGCT
The DNA here is from genome assembly GCA_037957365.1 of Torreya grandis. Taxonomy (NCBI): domain Eukaryota; kingdom Viridiplantae; phylum Streptophyta; class Pinopsida; order Cupressales; family Taxaceae; genus Torreya; species Torreya grandis. Next base: position 4,977,186 of record JARHVA010000558.1, on the reverse strand, counting down.
AAATCCATCAGTAAATGAAAAATTATTATCAAAACCAAAATCCAAAGATTTGGTGTAGTATTTTATTTAAGAAACATGAATCTATTTTGTCATAAAATAAAATAAAATCTTGTGAATCCATTTTATATATTCATATCATATATAACATCATTAAAATAAATGGAATATCAATATCTTCTTCCCTTTTTTGAATATTGTAGAGAGTGTAGGCATTGAGGATGATAAAGAATGGATTGACAACCCCAATATTGGTTTGAAAGAGGTAACCAAAAAAAATTAGTCTCATAATTTATCTATATATCATATTTTATTTTTGTAAAAAAATAGTCTTATTTATTTATTTGGGACATCTAAATTATTTGTTGAATCTATTTTATTATTATTATTATTAGTATTTTGGCGCAATTGATTTAAGTTATAGGGTAAGATGTTGTTATAGGATAAAAATATATATGTTATACTTGATTATAAAATTTATTTAGGTATTAACATGGGTATTTTTTATGAGCTATTTTTTTTTTATCAATTATTTAAATTTAAATATAGATTTTTAAATATAGATTTGTCAATCAACAATGTTTTGAAATAATATTTACCAAATTTTCCATCTAAAAGGCTTTGCCTATAATTAAATGCTTGATTTCCATTTCTTCAAATTTTCCATAGTAGATGATTTTGATGTTCAAGGAGATGGTTATTATGTTTAAGGTAATGATTGGTTGTTTTGATATATTATAAAATATTAGTTCAAGGTATAATAGCGTATATGTCTATGTGGGGCCTCAGGGAAACAATTTCTCTACTGGTGAAGATTATTTTGTTGAAGTTAAGAGTAATTTCAATAATATAAAAATGTGCAACTATGAACATAGAAAATACACATAAATAATTTTTCTAGACAGAATAATTTTGTTGAAGATTGGAATGATTTTGCTGAAGTTAAGAATGACTTCACTAAAGTTAAGAATGTTTTCACTACTCTACAAACCTGCATGCATAGAAATAATAAATAGATAAATTTGATAAATATAATGATTTTATGAACTAAATTACATATACACCTTTGTTATGAATTAATTATTTTTTTCCTTGGTTCAAGTTTAATGAAAATTATAATATAGTTGTTGTTGAGTGAATTGGCTAAAACTAGTCAATTTTGACTTGAAACAGCTAAAAACTTATCCAGAACAATTTTATAATAGTTTAGACAACAAAATTATATGAAAACACTCCAAAATATAATGACATTATTATATAAATAATATTTGGAACAAGTCATACTGGGTGTTCTAGAATTTAATACACAAAATTTAGAACGCAAGCTATAAATCAATAATGACTACCAATTTCTATTTTAAAATCAACATAAAATATTACATAGAGTTTTAAAAGAATAAAATACAATATACCTTCACCTACCAACCAATGAATTTTTATTAATTTCTAACTTAGATGTGTTATTGATCTCTTGTATGTGGATGCTCAAATGGAAATTTCTATGCAAATAATCTTTAGTAGCATAAGGGTAAGTTGGTTGACGAATTTTTTATCTCAAAAGGATGACAAGTTTAATAGATCACAACATGATGATTCAAATGGAGGAAAGTATATCAATTTATAGTTATCTTTGAGGGAAAAAATGGTTATATTTAATTTAAAACTTTTAAATAATTTTGATTTTGAATGGTGGATGTGAAGTCAATGTGTCAATAAAATTCAATAGATTTGTTGAGGATTTATAAGTTGGTTGGAAGAAGTGGTAAGTTATTTTAAAATGGAATTTTATTATTTGATTGATCATTTAGTGTGTTGAATCTCTTAATAAAGTTTTTTGGAATGTGCAAAAATGTCTTAAATAAGGTTTTTAGGATGTAGAATGTCTCATATATTTGTGAAAATACCTTTAAATGTCTTAATAATGTTTAAATAATTTGGTTACTAGTTAAATTAGGAGGTTTGGGGAGTTAAATGAGGTTGGTTTGTGAGGTGGCATGGGTGATCTTAATTTTTTTTAAATTATTTATTTATATTTTTGGGTGCACGATTAACTAACATAATTAATATACATGAACTAGATAATTAATAAAATCAAGGCATGTTATGTGAAAACAATCCAAATTTTTATGTTGAATGGGTTTGTAATGGAGGTGTTTAATGCCGATGTTGATAATTAGTGAAAAAAAATAAAATGGTGAAATTTGGTGTCTAAAAAAACATTCATAGACATATAAAAAACAAAATTGAAAAATTTATCATATAATATAAACAATGGAATTATTAAAATTTTCCTTCTTTCCTATAATGAAGGAAGAACCTCATAAGCATGATCCCTTCGACCATTATTGAGAAATAAATAATCAACATATTTGTATCCATTTTCAAGTAAAATACACTATCACTTTTAATGAGATCATTGATAAGGGCGTATAGATGATAAGGCATTGATAGGTAAAGGACTAGTGAAACATTTTCGTAAGGATTACCAAAACCAAACCCAAACCCAAATAGATAAACCTAAGTTCTTTAGCACTAAAAAGCATGTTGTTAGAAATGGGATGAGTGATTCCCAATATATTTAGAATTTCCAAAGCTATCAAAGTATTACCATTCCTCTGGGATATCTAAAATAGGAAATTAAATGAAGAACACATGCTCCTTTGAGGGAATCGATGGAATCGATCTTTTGAAAACTTATTATTGTGAACATGATTGTGTCCTAAAAAACACAACCATTTGATTAAATCAAACCAAATACCACATGGTACAAGGGAAATGAGTATTTTGAGTTCTATAAGATCAAATTCCATTCCAAAAATAGATGCATGAAATTTAAAAAATATTCCCAAGATCTAATTGACAATGGAGATATTAATATTATAGGTAATGTATCTACTTCAAAAAATTAGTTATTGTGGATATACCAAGATCCATTTATTAAACATAATAAAAATTATCTACCACCTATTTAAGGTTAAACAACTAATATAGTAAAACCAATTGCAATAAAACCTCCCAATAATATTATTCCATTCTTGGCCATCTTGAACACATGGACCACAATATAGTTACTGTGAAGGTCAGAACCCTATATTGTGGTGTCATAACTGGGAAATCCAAAGTCACAGTCTAAGGACCTCCTATTCCCACCCCTAAAAGATAATATAACCTCATTGAATAGCTCAGAAAGACACTAACCTAGATCTCTATTCTAGACTTTCTCAAAGCATCTACTATTCATAAGGGAAAATTTTAAAAACTTATTCACAAGTCAAGATTCCTAAATTACATCAATCCATTCAAATTACAAACCCTCTTTGGGTACTTGTTCTTGAGTCACCGATTCAATTTTTACCAATTTGACATCTCTACCATTAGTCGATCCCATAATATCCCATTATACATTAAGTCTATTATTATGCATATTTTTAAATGGGTACTTATAGATAGTTTATTAGGCTTGGAAATTTACACAATTACCTCTATAAATCATCTTCATTATTTCCTAACAACATTATATCCTAACATAATAATAATCAAGGCATATTAAAACAAAAAAAGAAAATTGGTCAGAACTATACACATTATTATTATTATTATTATTATTATTATTATTATTATTATTATTATTATTATTATTATTATTATTATTATTATTATTGGGATTATCACACAATAAAACCTACTTCATGTCATTGATCTTGATCTTCCTTACAATATCCTATTTGGCCAACCATGGATTCATGACATGAAAGCCATTCCATCCACTATCCACCAATTCTTTCAATTTACACATTTAGGCATGTAATTAATTGTATTTAGTTACCCTCAAGCCTTTCAATACTATAAGATGTTTGAAGGGTGACATCAAAAATACACCTACTACCTTATCATTGAAAAAGGTTATGAATTTCACACAGCCACATCACTAGGACAACCAAGACATTTCTCTTACATACACCTTGATGAACTCCCATTCACATCAGAAAATATAATTTCTAAATCCCACTTTAAAAACATTGATAAGGTTTTGGGAGATTACGAGATTCGAGACACCGTCCATGTGGGTAAACTTCTAATATCTCCTAAAATTTATTATAATCCTTCCATAAACAAGAAGGAAAAACCATCTTATCAGTTTGGAAAAACCATCTTTATCAAAATAGGATTCCCTTTTTATGAAAATATCAAGATCTCCATTTACTCTTGGTCATATGATGATGACTTAGCCTCATTTTTTAAGAGCAAAGAGTACCCTATAAAGAAAAAAAATGTGAAAATCATCAATTAAATAGGGAAAGATATAGGTCCTCATGAATCAAGCATTATGGAACCTATACCAATGTGTGTATACTAAAAACATTTTGGCATTGGTTACAACATTATAGGTGATAAATATGAGGATGTTAATGACACTTATATCATTTCTAGGAAACCTATTACAACATTGAAATGGGTCCTACTCATAACCTCCATGAAGAACTTGTCTCTACTAACCTTTTCAATGAATCTTTTGTCTTAACCATCGACCTCAACCTCCAATTACCTCAACTCATTTATTTATACCAACAAAATCAAATCCATTGATCTCTCTCAAAATGATGAAACCATCAAAGAATTCATGGGACTCCAAGACAACATTTTGCCAGGGGACCTTTAAAATGGATTTTAAATAAATTTATATGCATAAACATATTTTATGGAGAAGGAATATTTAATTAGTTATAAAAAGTATTAAAATTATAAAAATAAAAATGAAATCCCTCTAGTGAAACCTTTCTAAGGTGTTATCAAATGTAAAAATTGGAAATAAAAAAAAGTAAATATGATTCTATTGTTGAAAACAAATTTGAGGTATAAATAGAAGATGAAACACATATTATTACCTTATCTATATAGGTACACGATGAATTGAAATCACTTATTGAATACACTATTGAGGTTAACCTTAGAATGAAGGACAATCCTAAAACAATTAAACTTGGGGCTTCTCTTAAACTGAAAGAACATAAAAATCTAATCATCCTTTTAAAAGAGTTTAAAGACAAGTTCATTAAAGAAAACTTTTCTTAGGAATAATTCAATATTCCTCCTTTGATATTGCAATTAAAATATGAATCCACCTTCTTTCTTAAATAAACCATTGATGTTAGAATCAAAATAGAGGATAAACCAAAGATCATAAATATGGGTACTTCTATCACCCTCAAATAATAAAAAATATTTGTCAAAATCTTAAAATATTTTTTAGATGTTTTTGATTGGTCTACACTTTCATGCCATGATTAGACCCATATATTTTGGTGCATCACCTTATCATCTATAAATATGAAAAACCCATAAAACTAAAGTTTATAAAAATGCATCTAAAGAAAGCCTTGATTGTCAAAGAATAATTTCATAAAATTTATGATGTTGGGTTGATAATTAAAAATGAATAATTATTAATGGATATATAATATTTTCCTAGTTATCAAATAACCAATAGGAATCAATGTGTGGACACATTTTTATGATATCAACAAAGCATGCCCAAAATATGACTTCTCCTTAGCTAATATTAACATGGTTGCTGATTCAATAGTAGGACATGAAGTGATATCACTCATGGATGTATTTTAAGGAGAAAATAAAATTAAAAAAATGCCTAAAGACCAAAATAAAAAACATTCACCACCATGGGTAATTTATTTTATTTATTCATGCCCTTTGTGCTAAAGAATGTATAAGCAACTTATTAGTGAAAAATGACTACCATCTTCCATGACATGTTTCATGAAATTGTTGAATATGATGTGGATGATATATTAAGTAAGTAAAAAATTAAATTAGAGAATCATGTCAACTTGCATAAAATATTTGAGTGATTAATGGAATACAATGTTCATTTGAACCATAAAAAGTGTGTATTTTTCATTACATCAAGTAAATTATTTGAGGTATTTGTATCTAAATGAGGTATTTAATTTGACCCTAAAAAGTTAAAATGTATAACATTATTCCTCCTCCTATAAACTTCAAACAACTTTACATCTTGTCGGTAACATTCAAGAAATCATGAGATTCATATCATAACTTATAGACAAATTTCAACCATTCACACATATATTGAAAAAGGACATGATGTTTCATTGAAATGAAGGATGTAAATAGGCATTTGAACAACTTGAATAATATATTTAAAATTTACTAGTGCTAATTCCATCTACTCTAGAAAAACTTATGTTACTTTATATCAATGAATTAGTATCACTTGGAAACTTTCTTAGATGAACATGATGATAAAGCTAAAGAAAGGGTTGTTTATTTTTGTAAGCATAATTTTGGTAGTGTGTAAAATTAATTAATCTAGAATCAAGAAAGCATGCCCATCTATTATATTTGTTTCCAAAAAAATATGACACCACATATTAAAAATCCAAACAAAACTCATTGTCAAAACATGCCCTCTCAAATATATTTTATAAAATAGATCTCATAGGTCATATGGAGAAATAGGTAATGTGGTTAAGTGATGTCAAGATTGAGTATGTGAATCAAAGGGATAGGTACTTGTAGATCAGCTACCAAAAGAACCATTGTTAGATAAACAACCTTTCAAAATTGTATTTCTAGATGAGTCTATTTTATCCCTTAATGAGTTATCATAATAGAAACATTTTCTTATCAGTTCCTTCACCACTCATGGCTTGGTCGAAGGTATTTTTTGGCTGATACCACATAGGGATGTTATTATAAAATACTTAAAATTTACATTTCCTTACACCAATAACATCAATGAATATGAATCCATTATCTTAGGCCTCAAACTAGTAGTCCAATGGAACATTCAACATCTATTAGTCTACGGTGACTCACAACTCATAATTAAATAGGTCTATGATGAGTGTAAAAAAATGGACAAGAAACCCTTCTCATACAAATAAATGGCTCAAAACTTGAAATAATATATTTTTTACATCAAGTTTTAATATCTTCCTTGAACAAGTAATAAGTATACATAAACCATGGATACTATTTTTTCTCTCTTAGACATACAAAATGATATCAAACAATGTCAGTTCTTTGGTTGAAAAACTATTGATCCCAATATATGATGTCCCTAAATTAGAGATGGTATGTGATATTGTTGGTCCTAATTCCCTTTGGTACCATGATGTGTATGCCTATCTTCATGAAAACATTATATCTTTAAATATTTCACATAATAACAATAAATCCTTCATCCAATGTGTGCACTGTTTTACTTTCCTTAGTGAAACCCTCTATAATAAAGCCTATGATGGAATTTTTTTAGATATTTAAACTCAGAAAAGGATAAACGATCAACCAATGAATTTTGTGATTGAATATATAGAGAACATACCAATGGAATGATCCTAGTGAATACATTTATAATAACAAGATACTAGTAGCCCACTATAAAACAAGATGCTTCTCAATATGTAAAAAAGTGTATAGATTATCAAAAGTATGAATAAGTCATTGATGCACCTTATTAAGATCTAAAACCAATAATAACTTAGTGGCCCTTATTTTATTTTGGACTAATAATTGAAAATATAATCCATTCTACTTCCAAAGGCCATAATCACATTATTACCCCCACAAATTATTTCACCAAATGGGTTGAATCCATCCTATTGACATACGTGACATGAAAAAAATACAAATTAATCCTCAACCACCTTATTTATCATTACGATGTCTCTTCCATAATCATTTATGATAGTGGAATTAATTCAAAAATAAAAGGGTCAAAACCATTTGTGACCATTTTTACATTAATCATAAATGGTCCATATCCAAATAAACCTAAGGAAAGCACCTAGCTAAGGCATCCGACAAAATCCTTGTCAACACCCTCAAAATTATTATCAATGATATTGTCCAAAAATTGCACCTTCAACTGTATTCAGCTTTATGGGCTATTGAACAAACATTCATACACCTATTGTTAGAGGTACAATCACTACTGGGGGGTTAATAATTGAGCATATATATTTCAATTTCAATTCCAATCATTTAAAACTTATAAATAATCAACATATATCAACTTGATCAAGAAACATCAACAAAGTATGTTTCCCTATTTATTAATTAGGGAAATTGTATTGTGCATACATGGAGTTTTCCTACATTTGTGGGATAGGCTAGCTTATGTGGAGGTGTGTGTCATAGATGTGTCATAGGTGTCATAAGAATGTCATAAGTAACTCCCTTGATGAGACTTACTTCTCTATTCTTAGCACCTTGTCACCACCTTTCATGGAGGAGTTACAGGCTATTCCTGGGGTGCCTTGTCCACCTTTTGTGGAGGAGTTACTTACATACTCCCCTCTATGTATTCCTCACTTTGGCCATCTCATGTTAATCAAATTTTGGTTTTCTCCATTTTTTCTTGTGCAATTTATCTTCTTATGTTATTTTCAAATTGCTTTAGCATCTATGTGGTGTGCACTTGTTTCATCTTGTGTGATCACGTCTCCATTGCACTCACGTTATCCGGATTCTGGCAACAACTCTGATATGGTATTAGAGCTAACCCGGTAATCTTGTGTATAATTATGCTTTTAGCTTATTTTGAAATCAAGAGGAGTGGAGTTCTCTTTATTTTTTAATTCTAGATTTGGTCTAAAATAAAAAAAATTATCATTTTTGGTTAGTTTCCTTGCGATCCTTGCATTTGGGTGTCTTGGTAGAATACCACTAGCAGACAAGCTATTTGCAAATAAATATGTAGGTTGATGTACTCAGGTGCCAATGTTGAGTAGAGAGCAAGGAGGTAGGCACCAAACTTCTGTTTCGCGCCATGTTTTTGTAGATCCTTAGCTGACCTTTTCTGGTTGCCACACCTTCAACACAACAGTTCTTCTTGCAATGCCACTTCTGCTGCCACTCCACTAGCTAAGCTAGCCATATGGGCCAGGTCTGCAGGTTGGTTTTGTTTTTTTCTAAAAATTCATAACTGTGCCCTTTTTGGATGCCACTTCCTGTTTTGCTTGGTGTTTTAGCAGAGCGCCCTTGTTTTTTGGTGAAATATTTAGCCACAGTCTTTTGCCACGCCTTAGACAGGCCGTACGGTCCAACACATGTCTGAAATTGTTTTGTCTTTTCTGTTGTAAATTTTGGACTATAATTTTTTGAAAAAGGTGCCCTCTTTCATGCTTGGCGTCCCATGTGGACCCTTTAAACACTTTGCCATTCTGTCCTTAACTAAAATTTTTTAGTGAAAATTGACTTGTAAAAAACAAAAATCAGTCAATTTGACTGAGTGTTAAGGTTTTTACACAGTTTGGTAATTTTGGGGGTTTGAATTTTAACTTGTAACTTCGACCTACGAAGACGAAGGGTGAGGCCCAGGTTGGCAGGAGGCCAATTCCCCCTCACAAAGACCTCCTTTGGATTCTTCATTTTGTGTCGAATCCAATGTGTGGTTGGAAGGTCAATTTTTCTCCCATAAAAGATATATTTTTAATGTTTTAGTGCTTTTTTTTGCAAAAACACTAGTTTACGAGAAAATTGTACCTTTAATATCTTGCAAACGGTAGCTCGGTTTTGGGTGCCATTTTTTGAAAAAGTGTTTGTAATTCAATTTTCCACATTTTAGACTTTTTAATTGTCAAAAACTCACTAGTTTATAAAGTGCCAAAATTTGGGTCTCTCGGGATGCATTTTCGGTTGAGTCCGACGTCCTGTTTGCTTTAGTCTTGCATTGATTGCTCTAAGACGCATTTTCAACTAAGTCTATCATATTTTGAGCATTCACTTTCATATTTGGAGGGGCTCAACATTTTAGGGGGGTGTGATTGCTTTTCACAACTTGCATATCTTTGCTTTCATTCTCCTTTCTACATAATTTCACAACTTGCAATTAACACAACTTCACCTAAATTCAGCTAAAAAAATAGATTATTTTCAACTTAAACCCCTAACACCCTTAAAATATCATGAATGGAAGGTTAAAATGTCAATCATTCTTAGAAGCAAAGGGTTGTATAGGATCACCATGGGTACTGAAGTAGAACCCAACACTGATGCTAAAAATGTCAAGTGGTACAATCGTAGTGATGAAGCCTATAGATTAATAAGTTTTTTTGTGTCTCTAAAACTTCTCTTCCATATAGAATCCTCCTAGACTCCTAATGACATATGGGAAACCTTAGAAAATTTATTTGGGAAGCTTGATGAGATGAGAGTTCATGAGTTCAAAAACAAACTCATAAGTCTAAGTCCTAGTAACTTTGACACCCTACAGGACTTCTTCACTAAGTTTAAGGCACTTAGATTGCAATTGAAAGACTGTAGAATAGAGAAGAAAGATGATCAAATCATACTTTCTATTCTCACAAAGTTAGGTCCAAGCTATTCAGTCTTTGTCTCCACTTTCCATGCCACAAAAAGTGCCATTGGCACTACATGGAAAATGCCTTCTTTGGATTCATTCATTGCCAATTTGACTAGGGAGCAAGATAAGCTAATTCAAATGGGCACAATGAAGTCTACTCAAACCCAAGCTTTGATAGCTGGAAATGGTAAGGATACGATTTCAACAAAGGAGAAAAAGAAAAAGAACAAGGACCACGAGAAGAAGAAAGAAAACACCAATCCTACCAAAAACAACACTGAGTCTTCCTCCTGCAATGCTAAAATTAAAAAGGAGAAGGTTAAGTGTGCCTATTATAAAAAAATAGGGCATGATGAACACAAATTCATGAAGAAACAAATAGATCACCTAACTCATCTTCTAGAGAAGAACAACATAAGTGTTCCAGAGTCAATCAAGCAAAATTCATCTACCCAAGATTCTACTAAGGAAAAAGGCAAGGGTAAGGAGAAATAAAAGGGCAAGGCCCTTATAGCTACAACAACTTATACATCTTCATGGGTCATCGACTCAGGTGCTTCTCACCACATGGGCTCTTCACTAGTTGAGTTTTCATCTTTAGAGCCTTGTAGCATGACTTCAATTAGTTTGGGTGATGACACTTCAATTTCTTTTGTAGGGAGAGGGTCAGTTGAAATGTAAGGAGGAACATTCAATAATGTTATAAGTTTTCCTTTTCTTTCAACTAATCTCCTATCAGTATACCAAATCACTCACATTGGTCAGGGCATTAGAGTTGAGTTTTCACCAGATTTAGTGGCTATCAGGGAGTTGCATAGTGATACTATAGTGGTAGTGGGTAGGGCAGATCACCAAGAAAGGTTATACACCTTCTCACATTTTGCACCAAATTCTTCTCTAATAGCATTTTTGACTCATTCAAATGAAGTTAGAAAATTGTGGCATGAGTAGATTGGCCACCTTAACTACTGCTACCTTGAGCAACTTTTCAAACATGACATGGTAATTGGCTTGCCTCGTGTCCAACTCTCAAAAGGACTTTATGAGGGGTGCTCCCTTGGGAAACATCCCAAAGCAAAATTTGACAAAGGAAAAGCTTGGAGGGCTTCACAACCTTTGGAGTTAGTCCACCGTGATGTATCAAGACCCTTTTCCAAACCATCTTTTACAAGGGCCAAGTACATCCTCACTTTCATTGATGATTTCTCTAGGTACACTTGGATATATTTTCTCAAACAAAAGTCTGAAGTGTTTGAAATTTTTCTAGACTTCAAGGATCTTGTTGAGAAATAGAGTGAGAAACCCATCAATGTTCTTTAAACTGATAATGGTGGGGAGTATGTCAGCATTAGGTTTGAGTATTTTTGCACCATAGAGGGGATTGATTTATAGTGCATAGTCACTTACAGTCCTTCACAGAATGGGGTTGCAGAATGCAAGAATAGGTTCTTGAAAGAGATGGGTAGCTGTATGATTCACTCCAAATCCTTAGCACCATAGTAATGGGCCAAAGCCATCAATTGTGCTTGCTACATTCAAAATAGGGTTCCTCACAAATCTTTAAAAGGGATAACACCCTTTAAAGCTTGGCATAAAAGGAAACCTGATGTTGAGCACCTTAGAGTTTTTGGATCCCTAGCCATGGCCTGCATTTCGAAGAAGAAACACAAAGCTATGGAATGTCAGTCCAAGCCTTGCATCTTTGTAGGATATCTGAATGGTATTAAGGGTTATCGCCTTCTAGATCTTGTCACTCATGAGTTTTTCATTGAGAGAAATGTCCATTTTCAGGAGAGTCCTAGAGACTCAACACTTGACACTTCTTCTCCCTCATTGGATCTAATTCTTCATGATGATTCCTCATCAGATTCAAATCAGCCTCAGCAGGTTCTTGAGCCAGAGACATCTTCTTCTTCTTCAAGTTTAGACAGTGAGGATAGTGATGTAGAGTCATCCACCTCTAGTCAGTCAGAGGATGAGGAGTTAGCACCTAACTCGTCCACTTCTGGGCCACTTTGGGCTAGACAAACACTTGAGAGTGCTGGCACTTGGGCAGGAGATCTCATAGATGACAGACGTACTAGGGGGGATTTTTAGAGAGATCCACATGCCTTCTTTGCTTTAGTTTTGGATCCACATACTTTTTGAGAGGCATCGGGGGTACTTGAGTGGGATAATGCTATGGAGGAAGAATATTCTTCCTTAATCAAAAATCACACTTGGGATTTGACTTCACTTCCTAAGGAAAGAAAGATGGTTTGATGTAGGTGGATATATTAGACCAAGTTTGTAGCAAATGGGTCAGTTGATAAGTACAAGGCATGATTGGTCACCAAGGGTTTCTCATAGGTGGTAGGCATTGAATACTCAGATACCTTTGCACCCATTGCAAAGATGACTTCTATCTAACTCACCTTGGCTATTGCTGTAGCACATGGTTGGGATGTGCATCAGATGGATGTGAAAAGTGTCTTTCTTCACAGAGACCTAGAGGAGGAGATCTACATAGAGCAACCACCAGGATTTATTCAAGATTCTTCCTTAGTATGCAGACTTGGGAAATCTATCTATGGCCTCAAACAAGCCTCTCAGGCTTGGTATGCCAAGATGGATTCCTTCCTTCTCATAGTGGGTTTCACTAGGTGCCATTCTAATCCCAATGTCTACTTCTTGTGGCAAGATGATTCAATCTTTATTTTGGTTCTATATGTTGATGACCTTTTGATCACTAGGAGTTCTTCATCAGCTATTGCAGCAGTGAATCCATCTCTTTAAGATAGATTTGACACGACAGACTTGGGTTTGTTTCACTACTTCCTTGGCATCAAGATCTCATAGTCAAATTTAAGGTTTTCTCTTGCACAGCCTAAGTATGCTCTTGACTTATTGGATCGGTTTCACATGGCTGATTGCAAGCCATCTCTGACTCCCTTTCTATTAGGAGTCAAGCTTGAGGCTGATTGTTCTTCACCATTGGTTGATGCCACTCAGTATCAACAACTTGTTGGTAGTCTCATCTACTTGACTCACACCAAGCCTGACATATCATATATAGTGGGACTTGTTTCTAGATTCATGCAGGAACCTCATGAGCTGCATTGGAAAGTAGCTAAGAGGATCTTGCATTACATACAGGGTTCACATAGATACGAGATTCATTACAAATTTGGCATAGAGGTTGACTTGGTTGGATATACAGATTCAGACTAGGCTGGCGATTCATAGACTCACAAGTCCACTTCTGGTTACAGTTTCTCTCTTGGTTTTGGTCCTATTAGTTGGTCTAGCAAGAAGCAGAATGCTATTGCTATATCATCCATAGAGGCAAGGTACAGGGGAGTTGTTAATGCAGCTACTGAGGTTATTTGGCTTTAGGGGATTCTTTTTGAGTTTAGCATTCCTATCAAGTAGCCCACTATCATTTATTGTGAAAATCAGAGTACCATTTAGATTTGTAGGAATCCAGTTCAGCACCAGTGGATCAAGCACATAGAGATTCACATGAATTTCATTCAAGAGCTTATTCATACTCAGGTCATTAACTTGATATTTTTCCAGTCTTCAGAGCAGGTTGCAGACATCTTCACCAAACCTTTCACTAAGAGCAAGTTCATTCATCTACGAGCTCTTCTTGGGGTGCGGTCCACATCTTCAAAAACATCATCTTTTGGGGGGCCTTCTAGCCTATTCTTTTCTTTTATGTCTCTCTTTTGGAGGGGGGAGTTTTTTCCTATGGGTTTTCTCCTTTTCTTTATATTATGGGAGATTGCATTTGTACATGGGTACCTCATCAGGCCTAGTTGCCAGGACCCATTTTATATTTCCACACTGCCCACCTAAGCTACGCTTATGGGGGGTATTAGTGTAGGTTTTTATTTTTCTCTATTTATTAATTAGGGAAATTGTATTGTGCATACATGGAGTTTTCCTATATTTGTGGGATAGGCTAGCTTATGTGGAGGTGTGTGTCATAGATGTGTCATAGGTGTCATAAGTAACTCCCTTGATGGGAGTTACTTCTCTATTATTAGCACCTTATCACCACCTTTCATGGAGGAGTTATAGGCTATTTTTGGGGTGCCTTGTCCACCTTCTGTGGAGGAGTTACTTACGTACTCTCCTATATGTATTCCTCACTTTGGCCATCTCATGTTAATCAGATTTTGGTTTTCTCTATTTTGTCTTGTGTAATTTATCTTCTTGTGTTATTTTTAAATTTATTTAGAATCTATGTAGTGTGCACTTGTTTCATCTTGTGTGATCACGTCTCCATTGCACTCGCATTATCCAGATTTTGGAAACAACTCCGATAGGAACTCATTCATTCAATGCATACACAAGTTCGAACACATAACACATAGTTCATATGGGAAATGCTCATGAGGAATAAAACCTAATATCAAGCCTAAAACACATGGAATACTTATACTATAAGGTGTTACAAACTAAAGGCTGATTAATTCCTTCTGACTAGGATTTAGTGAAACAATTGTTCCACAAGGAGTAATTGCCCCTAAGGAAGATCATGTTTTTTAGATCCTTCAATGAAATGAACACCTCCACCTTAGAAATGATGTCTTAAAAACCTAATGATGGATATATAATTTTATAACCAATGAAAAAACTTCATCTCTATCTCATATAGGCCTCTATCATAGGCATGCCACAATCTCTCTCCTTCTTCACTCAAATTGTCTTCATATGCACACTCAGACCTCTTTGCATATCCTCAAACTACAAGAGCACTATTTTGACAACATAAATATGACCTATAGGTGTAAACACAATCAAAAAAATATTATAATAATTAAATAATCCAATAGACACACTAACTATCCTTTCTTATTTTCTTCAACACTCACTTTACCCAACAAGCCTTTCACTCCTCTAGAAACCATCTCATTTTCTTTCACTATTAATAGATATTTCATCATTTTCAGCATATTGGTCAGAAATTAAGAATGAATTAACCATTAAGTCATCTCACACATTAAAAAATGGTTAAAAATAGTCTTTATAGGTTAAACATAACATTTATGGGTCACCCTTAAGTAGCTACACCTTTCAATTAGGCCCTTGAAGCTCTTATAGGTCTCGTGTAGACCTATTCATCCACTTATCAATTAAATAAGAAAAATAAGAACATAGGAAGTATTTAAAACTCATGGACCTATGAAATATGATATATATGTCCCATTTAAGTTCCAACATCCATCATATCACTCTTCTGCTAACCCCAAATATCTCAAACACCTCTCTATACATAGTCATTTATGAACAAAAACATAGTCAAATTATAACCTTTTGTTCATAATTAAAATGATTCATAAAAAATTATAATGCAATCATATGGTCCTAATGTATTATAAAAATATCCATAATATATAATTAATCAATAAATATCAAAACAACATCAAAAAAGCTTGAACAATCTTCTCAGGGTATGTGCAAGACATACAAAAAAATAGTAACATTTGAAACTTCACAAATTTAAATGTAAAAAATTTAAAATATTAAAATATATATTTATAGATGAAAATTTTATTATTATAAAAAAATTATTTTTACACCATGATCAAATTATTCTTCTATCAAAAGATTTGGCCCAAAAACTAGACACTGGTCTTTCCTTTGTTAAATTCAAATATTTGAATTAAAATGGTCTTGGTTAAACTTCGGTCACTTAAAAAAAGTATCATAAATTTTAATATTAGATTGAATACACAATATGGATATTTTTATAACTTTAAATCATAGTGTACCGCTGACCAAATATTAAACTTCAAACAATTGACCTCATCTCGTGTAATCTTATAATATTGACTAAACATGCATTGTCGATCTGTATAGATCAGCCTAGTCAATACCTTGAAATGATCACCATTAGATCTTAGATATAATATAAAAAAAATTATGACACTTTATATTATTTCATTCCTTTTACACATTTGATGCATTTACTTAATACACATTATTGATCTACATGTATGAAAACCTGCTCACCATTGTTCTTTATTTGATAGATTTCATGCCCGTTGTTAGATATTTGACAAGAATTATGCTCACCATTAGATAATTATATAGTTAGATTAATTTAATGTAATCTATTTTTGATGTTATTAAATGTGAACTATTAGATCTCCCTTTGCAAAATAGGCTAAGTATGGGAACTTACAGAACTTTTGTCTTAGAAGCTAACTTTACAAACTTTTGCTCCGAACAACCTCATGACCTTAAATTTGGACCACATGATCAAATTTCATAAGGGAATAAATAAATATATAAATATTCTCCTAGAAAATTAACATATGTAAAATATAACATTACCAGACTATTTACTTATCTCTTACTTTGGCTATGTGTAGGAAAACATTGCAAACTGCCTAGGAAGCCAACTTTGCCTAGTTATATCTTTTGCTCCACTTAGATGCATGATATGAAACTTAACACATATAATATAGAAATAAAATTTAACAAAACCATATTATAAAATCATTATTAAATTAAAATATGTGTGAAATATGACTATATCAAAATCCATACTCAACTTTTCTTACCATATGCAAATTTAGCTAAGTATGGGAAAACACTGTCAAACTGCCTGGGAGCCCAAATTTTCACACACATATCATTGGATGTGATTATTTTAATGAATTTATAATTTGAATATTAAAAATTTGGACTAATTTTATCTTAACTATATGACTAAATTTCTTGACTCATCCATACGTGGCAATGATGACATCATCAAACTGCCCACTCAAATTTTCTACTATTAGGCCCAAAATGTCTAGATGAAAACTATGGACTACCAGATGAATTCCAATTATGAAAAAAATATATTTAATAATAATTTACCTCTAATATAACCTATTGAACATGCTCAAATCACCATACTCATACCTAAACATCCTTAACCATGCAAATTCTAAAGATCAACCAAACCTACTTGAAGCAAGTAGGATAAGCATATTGCAAACTTTGTCATTGTCACTTAGATTATAAAGGTACTTCATCCACTCAACTTGACACCTAAATCACATCAATTAATAATATCTAATAATATCCTATTTTTTCATTGATGTGAACACCCATCATGAAACAATATACAACTCACCTTCCTTTTTTCTCTTCAAGCACTCTCACAATAGGATTCTTCTCTCCCTTTGACACAATGAAAGAGTGGGAAATAATTGATCCTAAGGACATGAAAATAAAAAAAAATAGAGTAACACATTATAAATATTATATAACTCCCCCTGACCTTGATCCTACCTCTTTTTTTCTTTGACAATTTCCTCTTGCCACATACCAACACTCTCTTCAACTAAACACTGCAACTAGTTAAGAAAGAACACACAATGACACAAAAAATTAATTAAAATTACAAATAAACATCTGAGAGGGACTCCCCCCCAATATGTTGGAGTGATTTCACCTCTTGATCATCTTCAGATCTCCACACACCATGAAGAACCATAACATAGGCTTACTAGCCTTCTCTCAAGCTACCTCAAGGACCACCAAAAAAACTTAATGCCACTCAAAAAATAGGAAAAAATATCTAAATCAATCATAAAAAATATATTGAAACAATATTACCATGATATTTTGGATAAATTGATAAAAAATCACTCTTCTTCACACTAGGCCTGTCTAGACTCCTTGTAGCCCTACCTAGAACCTACATATCCAATAATTTTTTGTATATGAAACTTCAAGACCTAAAAATTAATATCTAAATAATTCTCATATTCCCCTTAAAACACACCAATTTGTATTAACTATCTCATCATCTACAACATACTTCCTTCACAAACCAACTTGCCAATTATGCCTCCATCTTGACAAAAACATGAATAATTTGAAAATAAAAAACCTTAAAATATATGTGAAACATGATTTTACAAACCATTTGACCCATTAAACCTATTAATAATATTTATACTTAAATTCACAAGGAAAACAACTTTTCTAGCAGAGCCCAAAATCCCAGAATAGTAAAAAATAAACAAGGTCAACAAACCTTGATCTATTAAACACCCACCTATGAAATGTTTTGGACACCTAGAGAAAACTATCACAAAATATTGGACAAAAATTAAAGCCTACATACCTTTGGGAACCCATACATCCTATAACCCATTTTAGGCTTTCTTGCTTTAAGCTAAAAATAGAGAAAACCAAGTACACTAAAAAATCTTCAATTGGTACAAATATGATCATCAAGACACCAAAATATATAGAAAATATTAAAAATAATTACACATATCTTTTTAATCACTAAATTATTCTTAACACTCCATCAATATCATTTAAGCCACATGGAAACACCCATTCTAACCTTGTACTATAACTCCTTCACAAACGTCTAGATGGAGCTCATGAACTTGTTGCTCTCGCTTAACCAATGTCCTTCTAAGATCAACACAAGTATTTTTACATATTGGCATTATGATTTTGATCACAAAAAAATGATTCTCCATAAGAAATATGTCTCTTAATAAGGATAGGCAGAGACACCCTACTTCATAATGTCCTATAACCATGTGAAACTAGGTATTTCACACAACTCCTCATATTCATTCTCCTCCTTGTTCATCTAATATCTATATTTCTTCTTATTATTCTTCTGATTAAGAGAGGAAACATGCTCATCCACTAAATTATTCTCCTTTTCTTATAGTATTGAATTGATAATCCATGGAGATAACATAGATTATGACATACCTTTTTATCTAAAGAAACCACCTTATAGTTAGGAAACTCATCACTAGGTACTAATAATTGATGTTCTTTACATGACAATGCTCAATAATGGTAGGATGTTCACTTATATCCATACACACCTTAGAGTTATCCTCAACCAGCACCTTGGTCTTCTCCTTGAGTTTGGTCTCTTCATTCTCTACATGAGCAAACAGTGAGACCCCTTGGCACTTTTAACCTCTATAACATTATCCACCATAGCAAACATATTACTTGGATCTATAGACTCGTCAAGACTCACACTTGTCACCTTTTTCTTTCATGAGTGAGCTTGCCTTTTATCTTGGACTATTGGAGCCTGATTGAACTTATTTTATATTAATGGACTTTGCTTGCAAAAACTATCAATACGATCAATATTCTCACAATTGTATCAAAGAATAATTTTTGATGAAAATTCAATTTGTATTACCTTTTTCAAACAAAAAAATATCAATGTATCTAATGTCATGATAACTGAAACAAACTAATCTTTTTGAATAAGAATAATCTTGCCTTACGTTATTTGGATAATTATTAGCAAAGTGTCCCTTGTCAAGATAGGTGAAACACTTAACTCTATTCAAACCATTTGAATAATCATCCCCATCATAGTTCCATGCAAACTCATTTCTAACAAGTCTCCTACATTATCTATCTCTATGTCCAAATTTAATACATGTGTAATAGTAACCATTGAAACTTACATATCTCATGGCATTTGGTTCTTTGATTTGATTTGTCTTTAGTATGATAACACCTTCATTATTTATCTCATGATTTGTCTTCAAAGTCAGATTTTTACTATTCAAATTAGTCTTAATCTTGTCTTGAGATTAATTCTCTAGTTCTTATTTATATTGAAGACTAGTTCAATCACTTGCATGCTTTTGATCATTCAGAATATTGTCTAGATCACTTGAGCTACTTTAAAACCTCACAAATGACTTCACCTTACTAGATGTCTTCTCTAATTCAGATTTAAAAGACTCATTTTTAGAAACATAGCTTGAAAATTCATCTTCTTTATCTTTCAGGGTTTTAGATATGATTTCTAATTGACAATTGAGATCCTTGACTATATCTTCATTATCCTTGGTATCTTCATTAATTATTTCTTCATACACACTAAATTTCTCCTCATAGTCCTTGATATGTGACTTCATCTTCTTGTTAATATTTTTCTCAATATTTAGTTCTTCAAGGGCATTCATCAATTATGTCTCATAGTTCAACTCATCTTCATCATCATTTGAATCACTCCATGTAGAAACTTTTTTATGTGAATAAATTCCTTCCTCAACCATGAAGAGGGATTCATATACAGTAGGACCATTATCTTCATGGTCACAATTTAAGTCACTAATTTCATTCTCATCTGATGAGCTACAATCTTATTTGGTTTAGAGACTCTTCTTATCATTGAAGTACTTCTTCTTGTTTTCAAACCTTCTGAATCCATTTTTTATTTTATCAAACTTGAATGATCTCTTCCATCTTCATAAATTTGATCATGCTCTTCATCATCATTCTTCTTATACTTATGAGTGTACTTATCAACAAAATGTCCCACCTCTCCAAAATTAAAGAATTCAAGGGTTAGTTTATCCTTATACTTGTCTTAACCTATTTTTAATTTCCATGAAATCAAAGTAATTAGTTTAGCCTCATATATATTAGAAATGTCACCCTCTTTTAGTTTATTACATTGGAGCTTATTCTTTATCTTTAGTCTTGAAAGTTGCTTCTTTGTTTGGTGGTATATCATCATTTGCTCTCATCTCATAGGTAGTAAGGGTTCCATGCAATTGATCCATCTTCAACTGAGTAAGATAATGACTTTCTTCTCTAATAGATACTTTTGCATAAAATTTGAGGGATAAAGACCTTAATACTTTTTAAACTATAGTAGTCTCTTCAAGGTTCTCTCCAAGACCTCTTATGTTTTCCCTATTAAACATCAGTGCTTTATTGGTATAGAAACCTCCTTGCATTTTATGAATAGCCATATTTTACCTTGGATCACTTTCAAGATATCAAGCCTTTACCAAGGGACCTTCTCTGATACAAAATTTTAGAGGTACAATCACTGAGAGGGGGGGTGGGTAAATCAATGATCTTAGATATTTCAATTTAAATTCCAATCCTTTAAAACTATTAAACAACCAACATATATCAACTTGATCAAGAAACATTAACAAAGGAGTTTATTCATTCAATGCATATAAAAGATCAAACACATAATAGATAGTTCCAGTGGGAAACCCTCATGGGAAATAAAATCCACACTCAAGCCTGAAACACATGGAATACTTTCACTATAAGGTATTAAAAACTAGAGACTGATCAAGTCCTTCTCACAAAGATTTAGTGAAACAATTATTCTACAAGGAGAAACTACCCCTAAGTAAGATCAAGTCCTTTATACCCTCCTCTGAAATGAACACCCCCACCTTAGAAATAATGTCTTCAACACCTGATCATGGATCTATAGTTTTATAAAATTTTCTACTAAAACTTCCTCTCTATCTCATACAAGCCTCTCACATAGGCATGCCACATTCTCTCTCTTTTACTCAAATTATCTTCATATGCACACTCAAACCTCTTTGCGTATCCTCAATCTACAAGAACACTATTATGACATCAAAAATATGAACCATAAGTCATACATAAATTTAATAAAATAATACCCTCATCAACTCATCAAATAGTTACACTACCTATCCCTTATTCTTCACTTCAACACTTAATTTACCCAACAAGCCTTAAACTCCTCTAGAAACCATCTCATTTGGTTTCACTATATAGAGCCTTCATGATTATCAAGATTTTGGTCAGCCATTAGGCATGCCTTAACCCTTCAGTCATGTATCAAATCAAGACATAACTCAAAATAATCTTCATATCTTAGTCATAACATCTATGGGTCACCCTTAAGTAGCTACACCTTTCAACTAGGCCCTTGTAGATATTATAGATCTTATGAAGACCTATTCATACATTTATCACTTCATAAAGAAAAATAAGAAAAAAAGAATGATTTATAACTCATGGACCCATGCCATATGATCTATATATCCCTTTAATTTATAACATCCATCATAGCAGTCTTCTTCTCACCCAAAATTAGCTCAAACACCTCTCTGTACACATAATCAGTTATGAACAAAAAGACAATCATATTCTAACCCTTCATTCATATTGAATATGACTAGTCAAAAATTCATAATGAACATATATGGTCCTTATGGAGTCTACAAAACTCCCCAATAGCTAATTCATCAAGAGATATCAAAACAACATCAAAATAAGCTTGAACAATCTTCTCAGGTTACTTGCATGATGTACATAAAACACAATCAAATTTGAACCTTCACAACTTTAAATGTAATTATTTTTTAGATATTTAGATATATATTATCAGGTGTACCTTGGAGTCCTCTAAAAATTCAATTTTCACACAATGAGAAAATTCTACTTGTATCAAAAGATTTTTCCCAGAAACTAGACACTGGTCTTTCCTTGGTTAAATTCAAATATTTGAATTCAAATGGTCATAATTAAACTAAGATCACTTAAAACACATCTCACACCTTTTAATATTAGATTAAATATGCACCATAGATCTTCTTCTAACTTTAACTCATAGTGCATCACTACCCAAATGTTAAACTTTGAACATTTGACCTCATCTTGCGCAATCTTGAAATATTGACTAAACACATATCCTAAATCTCTACAAATAATCCTAGTCCTTACTTTTAAGCACTCACCATTAGATATTAGACCTAATATCCTAGGATCGTGCAACTTATCAACCCCATGCACCTTTTGCACAACTGACTCATTGACTTAATATGCAACATTGATCTGCATGTATGAACACCCGCTCATCATTGATCTTTATTTGACATATTTAATGCTCACCATTATATTTATAAAAATAATAATTATCACCATTAGATGCTTATCTTATAAGATTAATTTTATGTCATTTATCTATAATGTGAATAAATGCACACTATTTGGTCTAGAACTTAGAGAACTTTTGTCTGAAAAGCCAACATTTCACATTAATAACTTTTTCTCTAAATAACCTTATGAACTAAAATTTGAAACACATGATCACCTTTCATAGGGAAATCCATACATATATCGAAATTATCCTATAACCTTCACACATGTGAAATATAACATCATCAAATTAATTACTCGGCTCTTACTTTGGCTTAGTATGGAAAAACATTGCAAACTACTTGGGAAGACAACTTTGCATAGTTATATATTTTTATTTGCTTAGATGCATGATCTGAAACTTAGTACATAGAAACTAGGAATAAAACTAAGCAAACCCATATGATCAATGTATTTTAAAACTACCACACATGTGAAATATGACTGCAACATTTAATGTGAAGTATGGGAAAACACTATCAATCTGTTTGGGAGCCCAACTTTACACACACGTCTTTGGTTTGAATTCATCACATTACTTGAGACTACTGTGATCACAACCATATGACCAAATCCACCTAATTCATCCATACATGTAAATGATGACATCATCAAATGGCCTACTTAGATTTTCTACCATTAGACCCAAAATATTTAGATGAAAAATATGGACTACCATATGAATTCTACTTATGCACACAAGCTCTTTAATCATCCTTTACCTCTGATAGAACCTATTTAACATTATAAAATCACCATAATCATCCCTATACATACTTAACCATGCAAACTCTGAAGATAAACCAAGCCTACATGAAGCATACTAGGATAAGCATATTACACACTTTGTCATTATCACTTAGTCTATCAAGATACTTCATCCACTCATCATGACACCTCCATGACATCACTAAGAACTCTCCAACACCTATGGGGGAAAATAATTACCATATTTAAAACTAAAACCTTCCTACCAATTGAGATCAATTTTCCTTATCTACATATATCCTTACCAAATGTAATTGATGATGAATAATATAGAGTTATACGATTGCTTGAGTTAGAAATTTTGGATGAGAAATGACTAAATTCAATTTATCATATAAAGGCATACCATAAAATGATATTAAATTGATATAATAATAAAATCATGACCATATAATTCTAGATTGGTGAACTTGTCTAAAAATAAAGTAAGAGAAATACTAATGCAGAATGTGAATAGAATGGCAAGGTTAAACCTAACTGTATATGTCAATATGTTTTCATTTCCAAGTTTGGATCAGGAGCATAAATGTTGACCAATCAATGTGTACAATATCTTGATGGGACCACAAATATAATGGATTTTAAATTCTTCCACACTTCATTGATCTAATGTAGCCTAATAAAATTAAAAAAATTCACAAACATGGAAAAAATTAAAATAAAATTAAAAATAATAAAATCAAAAAAGAAAGAGAAATAATCCTCCAAAGGTGAAATCCATTCATAAGGCACCTTGGGAATTTACCATGAAGAAAACCAGTTTTTTGGAATCATGTATAAAAATCCATTTTCTACAAGTATCCTACCTTTTGGGGAGAGTACATTTCATTCAAACCCATCCAATGTAACCAATCCCTATTGGTCATACCCATCATAAACATCACACTTGTCATACCCATTCACCTTCCTATTTTAACCTTGATAAATAAATCAAAGATATGGAAACATCTTGGTATATTAGATCTTTTAAAAATAACACTATGTATTATAATCATCAACATCAGCATGGCACATGGAAAATTGAGGCATATGCTTCCTCTGCATTTTAATCCTAGGAGAACTCATCCTTCCATCCCTTTATCATACCATCTAGCCATTACCATCTAAATATTTGATGGTAGAATTAGTTTTTTACTTTGTTGATAACCTTATAAATAATTTTTGGTCATAAAAATATAGAATAATCTAGAAAATAGTGAAATATATATATATATATATATATATATATATATATATATATATATATATATATATATATATATATATATATATATATATATATATATATATATATATATATATATATATATATATATATATATATATATATAAATAATTCTAGAAATCTATGAGATTTGTTTTGTCTTATCTTAGTCTAAATGAAATACTTGTTCTATTTTAAACAATTATTTTTAGCTTTATCAAGATACATTATTCCCAATCCAACACCCTCAATATCATTTCTTGTGGAAAAATAAAGCTATCTATATTGTCAATCATCAATCATCAGACAATAAATTTATAACTTGATGAGGGAAAACACATAACTTATTTTTATGTGGTTTTTTTTCATTGTTTGTTGTTTATGAGTGTTTTTATTAATTATTTATTGTTGTTAATTATGTGTATTTTTTACTTATTTTTGCATCAGTCTTATAACATATTACAGTAATCGCATCATTTTTTTCCATCTCATGGTGCATCTTATTTATGTTATAGCAAATATAAGATTGATCAAACATTTTTAATGCAAAATTAGTATTAAATTCATGATCATCAATCCTCCATCCATATTCATTTTTTTAATCACATTTAAATTATACTAATTATCCATAACTAAAATTCATTCTTAATTTCCATAATTAATAAATAATAAGTGTGCATCAAAAATCATATAATAGGAGTATTAAAACATCATCAAAATAATGAGATGCATGAGCTATACATCAAAATCAAAATAACCATAATATATATACATCAATATTTATGTACATGTATACAATCCATCCAAAAATTAGATGGAAACAAAAATTGAACTCTCCTCACATCTCTTAGTGGTCAAGCTCCTTAGTGGTGGACCTATCATGGGAAGATTCCCCATTGATAAATTCAATCTCACTTTTGATGAAATTATCATCCACCCACTCATCTTATATACATAATATTTAGATCTCTAATCCTGATGTAAAATAGCCATGTACAACCCCTAATAGTAATGAGCCTCTCTCATGCTTCTCATAAAATTTATAAATGCCTATGTTAATCATTGTTGTGCTACCAGTGAATTAGATAGATCTTACTCATATTATATTCTATGGATGTATATGCTCATTTTCTTCCCATCTGATTTGATCCACTCTAACTCTACCCTTATCCTCTCAACCTTAACTATAAAATAGGTAACCTTTTCATCCATATACCCTAATTTCACCTGATGACTAGCTTCATCCCTCAACATACCATCTAATGTTTCCTCCCACATTGTTATCTCTCACCAAAAGATATCCATAACCTCATCATCCTTCACTCATCTTGGCTATGAAGGTTCTACACCATATCCCCTTGACACCCAAATGGATAGAAATGAAGGTGGTATTTCTCCGTCTATATCTGCTCCACCTCTCCCATCTCCTATGTATTCATTAAATATGGTAACCCATGATAAAACTCTATAATATTTAAAGTGGATTTTTATAATGAGAATGATAACTATGAAATAATCATTTTGAATCTAGATTAAACATTAGGGATCTTGATCCTAATCCAATAATGTTCTCACCCAACACAACCAATAATTTAAGAATAGACATCTAGACTAGACTTTAAGAATACACATCTAGAATAGACATCTTGGGAAGTTCATGATGAACCAAATTCCCATGGTGTTGGCCAAATGTGATGAAACAAGGGTTTACTTTACCTCAACACATATTTATTATCAAATACCATGCTATCATATTTAGTGTTTACTTTACCTTGACACATATTATGAATTATTCATATTCCTTCTCTTTCTTCTATTATAAACCCATGTTTTATCTCCTTGTCTCTATTCTTCTTATTTAAAGACTAAAAAAGTGCAAAAAAGTTCAAATATTTTAAAAATATAAAAATATTTAAAACATTTGAAAAAAATAAAATCATGAGCTAAACATGATTAGATGTCTATTTTACATCAATATGACCATGTTATTTATTCTTTGATTGGTACATAGCATAACGGTTTTCTATCACACATTCATTTCATTGATATTTGAGAGTGTTATGGAAGACACAAAGTTTGCATAAATTTGAATGTTGGACTTTATTATACCTAGCTACCATGCCATGTTGAGGGAATTATATCCAAAGGTTATGTTATTTATAGGTGTTACTATTATATAATCCCTATTCTATGTTGATATATATTCCCCTTACAAATTTCTTGATAACATCTCTATATTATATTATGTACATGAATACATTATTTTGTAGGATATGGTAACTTACATATACATGGTGTAGATTATATTTATAATTTTATACTCCATGGATAGTATTACTTGTACATATTATATTAGACTTTACTTATTTATTACGTAAGGCCTTTAGCCCTTGTGTGTGATTTTGACATATTCATGTTATTGAATAGCCATTTGGATTTGTGTATTATTGAGACATATTCATGTCTATTTATTGAATGGACCTTGGTCTTATTGTGTGAGGATTTTGGCCTTCTTTGAGTGTTTGACATTTTTATGTCTATTGTGTGTTGTCCTTTGGCCCTTTGAGTAACACTATGCTTGTTGAGCTTGTCGTGTTTGATGAGTGTCATGATCCATATCATATAATAAAAAATGTGTAGGATTATTATATAATAACTTTTACTATGATAATCATCGATACATTTACCTAGATTTGACACTTTACGCCTTGCCACATATATTGTATACATACTCTAAATAATACATATCTTACTATTATGACATACATTTTCAAATATGCTATGATATTAAATGATTATATCTTGATACACATGATACAATTAACTTGTATTTTGAGTTGAGTGACTTTAATGACATATTTTTCAATTTAAAATGGGGAATTTTATTGGGATTTTCATATAAAGATAATCATCTATAAGAAAAAAATCAATTACACACACAGACATAGACACACACACACACACACACACACACACACACACACACACACACACACACACACACACACACACACACACACACACACACACACACACACACACACACACACACACACAAAAAATTCATATAGGTTCAACATTAAGTTTTTAGTACATATTATGGGGGCATATGCATGTATGTGCATTCACATTACAACAACATATTACATATTTATAAATTTTAGGTGCATATATCTGTGTAAGCTTTAAACAAAAAATACAATGTTTACATCTATATACAGTTATAGATTTTACATTTATCACATAGGATAATGAAATAGATTCACGTGCATTATAATAATTTTTTATATTTAAGGGGACATATACTAACTCAGGCACATGTTTTTTATAAGTGAAAAGTCATGATAAGGGAAAGGATATCATTCACCACTTCTATGAGGATTTGTGATTTCAAACTACTATTACAATTATCACATGAACTAAGGAAAAAAGTAATAAAAATATATGTGGCATCTATAGTGATTGATGAAATTAATTTCATAATATAGATTGGATATTCAATAACCTTGAACATTATACCATGCAAATCCATTATGGATTACAACTTGTTTGTGTTTTGGGGTTATAAAGGATAACATCATAGATCTAGGTTTTATATCACTCCATGGATTTTATTTTATATACATGTTCACTTCACGTTTGGGTTTTCCCACCATTAATTCTCTATGGTTAAACAAAGGAACATATCCTGCTAAGTGCTTCATAGGAAGCAACAATTCTCTAGTGCTTCAAGGAACCATCATCTTTAAATAAAGTTACAAGAGAAACATCGATTTCACACATACAGGGCTACTCCTTTCTTATTCCTCAAAATCTTTTCAAAATCATGTTACATTTGAATTTTCAATTTCACATATGGATATTGATTACCTTTGTCTCATTATGGGCTCTATTATGGAGTGTCATAAATGTTTGGAACTTCCTTGCAAAATCAAAGTGTGTTTTACACAGTGAGACATATTTTTATTTTTAATCTAGTATTTTAATTTATATATTAAAAGGGGGAAATGTAGATACTCAATTTTGGTCATGAATACTTGATAATTTTATTTTGACTCACATTTAATTTAATTGACTTAAACACTAAAATTTATCCTATTTCACCACCTCACTCTATCCCAAGTAGTTCTATGGATTCATCCTTTCTAAGTGTCTATTTTACACTAACATAAATGTTATTTTATACAAATTCTCTTAAGAATGTGTATGAAAAATTCAAATTCTTATTATCATCTAAGACTAAAGAATGAATAAATAATATTTAATACTACCATTTACATGGATGATTGATGTATAATTTTTCTTGGCATCATGACTAAGATCCTCTACCTACCATTGGCCACTTTATAATGGCAACTTCATTTGTTGTTTAATAATGTTTTTATAACAAAGGGTCTTATGTACTACTTGAGATTTTACTTTTGGTTTCATTTTTTTGCCCTAGTCTATTATACTTATGGGTGATTTTATTCCATCTAATTTTTTGGGTGATTAATATATAAATGTTTTTATTATTATTGTTAAAGATCAGAGTTTTTAAATGGTTCCCACTATTTTAAAATGGAGATAAATTTAGAAAATGAATATACTAATGACACTCTTATTTTAGTTTAAATTAAACATGATGCAACAAGTCATGATAAAGTAACTATTGAGCTACATAACATAAAAGAAACTAAAACTATGTCCCTTCCATAGCATTTTGTTTTTTTATATCTAAGGGTCATATTGAATGTTCCCTATCCCTTATTACCTCTACCTCTTTTTTTTAGTCTTCATTGTCCAATATTCTCCATCCCCTTCAAAATATGGGAATGGAGGCTTCAAATGCCTCAATTTAATTATAGTTCTTCAATGGACACCTGTCCAACACAATCTTTACTTGGATCCAAATTTGTAGTATTTATCTTTAAAAATGATACAAATTTTGATAAGGTTTTATTTATATTTGAATAATTATCCTCCATGTAGCCCAAAGACTCTATGGGGTTATAGTCCACGGTCCTCCTATCTATAATTCACCTCTTCTTGATTCTTGTCCTAGTTAAAATCAGGTATCTTTTCCTCAGCCGCATCCTTAGAAGTGTGGTTAGCAATGTTTATGCCCTCGACTATGAGATGATTGATAAGGGAAACCTTCCCCTATGATGATATAATTTTTTCCTATCTATTTAACATTATCCAACCATATGTTATGTGTAAAAACAATGCCTACATCAGAGGGTGGCCCTTCAAATTTTAATGTTTAAGAATATATTCTAGTCAGAAATTTTATAATAATGGTAATAGGGAGTTCATAAGAAACATCCATACTTACAAGTATTCTTGCATAGGTGGTATGATGATAGTTCATTTTTGATTCATATACTTCCAACATCTTTCCCTATCCCTTAACTATCACATAGAGGTTGGATTTAGTCCAAAACTAGAGTGGAATGTACATTATCCATACCCAAACATGCATAATATTAAAAGTTTATATCAAGGGGTTGAAAGAAGGAAACCATGGCTTCATCAAGAGAATATGATAATCCATGGATCAAATCTGATCATGAAAAATCAAACTTCTATCTTCAATAAAATTAAAAATTACAATGAAGAAGCCCCTAAAACATGGGTATATTTATAGATTCTCTTGAAATAATAGTCTCCAGTGCTCAAAAATCTAGTTGTGGAGAGATGGAAGACTTGGAAAAAACTATTTGAATCTAAAAAAAATACCCTTTCATAAAACCATTATTAATTCTTAATAACTTCAGCAAGATCCTCCTCCTCATAAGATATTGAAAACATGTCTCTTGAAAGATTTAATAATTTTTAGCTTTGTTGGAAACCATTGCCACAAAGGATCTAACCCTCCTCTACTTAGAGTCATAATAATTAATTGAAATAAAACCTATACCTTATGTCTTTAATGAATTAGTTCCCCTATAGATCCCATTTATTTTAGCATCTACCTCAAGTCCATGACCTATCCACTACATTACATTCTAGTCAAATGATGTTTCTATTATAATTAAATCAAAACATGAATCACTAGGGGAGAACTAAATAATATAAAAACCATCTTCAAGGTCTTCCCTCATCATCCATAAATTCCCCTTACTAATTTTTAATTATCCCTTGTACTTAGATCTAATCTCCTTGCAGACTTCTCACATGACTCTACATTCTCTGCATTTATTTCTACTCATTGAATTGCACATTGGTCTTAATAATCCTCTCCTAATTTGAAGAATCCAAACTATTTGCATTCAATTTTTCTTTCACAACTAAGTTTTCCTCTAGGAAATAGATTTTTACCACCACCCCCAAAAACTTAAATTCTTATATTGAAGCGATTCTTGCCATTAGTAAATGATAAATTATTGTTAAAACCAAAATCCAAAAAATTTAATTTAGAATTTTAATTAAATAATATGAATCTATTTTGTCATAAAAATAAAATAAAATCATGTGAATCCATTTTATATATTAATATCACATAGAAAATCACTAAAATAAATTGAATATAAATATATTATTTCCTTTATAGAGTATTGTAGACAGTGCAGGCATTGAGGATGGTAAAGAATGGATTGACAACCCCAATAATAGTTTGAAAGAGGTAACTAGAAAACATCAGTATTATAACTCATTTTTATATCATATTTTATTTTTGTTAAAAAATAGTCTTATTTATTTATTTATTTGGGACATCTAAATTATTTATTGAAGATATTTTTTTTGGCTCACTTGATTTTAATTATAGGATAAGATGTTGTTATAAGATAAAAACATATATGGTGTACTTAATTATAAAATGAACAAGGTGTTAAAATAGTATTTTTTATGATTTTTTTTTTGTCAATTTTTTTGTAAAATATAAATTTATCAATCAAAAATATTTTGAAATAATATTTACCAAATTTTATATCTAAAAGGATTTGCCTAGAAATAAATTCTTGATTTCCATGCCTTCAAATTTTTCCCAGTAGTAATAATCTCTTTAATTCCAAAGGAGCTGACCATGGTCCCAAAAACATTAAATGTATATTAGATAAAGTGATAAAGTATTATTTTTTACACAAGGTCTCATACTCCAGGGAAGTATGTTGGATATACTATGACCTATAAATAACCTTTTTCTTTACCTTATATAACAATATTTGTCATATAGGACAATATATCTTTTTAGTTGAGAAACCAATTTCCTCCTAATAGCACAATTGTATCTTTGAGTTATTTGAAGTCAAACTTGTCTACCATGTCCATAGGATCTTTTGATTCATTTAAATCCAACTTCTACACCACTTCTATGCTATGTACCTAGGGATATGATATGTTAATAGTTCTAAAAACCTAGGGTTTCATTCCACACAAATTGGCCATATTGAAGCTTTGATACCACTTGTTATGATCCATACTTATAATATTCAAAAATAATATATAATAAATGTAGATCAATTCAACATAATAGATATTGGTAGACCAAGATGTAAAAATATTCAATATATGTAGAATACCCTTAAGGTAGGTAAACACCAACAATACTCCTTTAAGAAGGAATAACTCCACAATGTCTCTTCAAGGGGACAACCTCCAATATCCTCTTAAAATAGAAGAATCAATTCTTACTTGATACCTTTACAATGATATTAACCTCCTTTATATATACCTCGAATGGATGGGTAACCTCCTAATCCCAATGTAGGCTGACCATTACCCAATGCACTACTTCCATAAGTTATTCCACTTTCCTAATATATTAGACCCATATAAATAATTAAGAGGGATGTGTGCTATTATGATCCACACTTATAATATTTATAAATAATGTAGAATAAATGTAGATCAATTCAACACAATAGATATTGGTGGACCAAGATGTCCACATATTCAATATATGCAGAATACCCTTAAGGGAAGGCAACACTGTACAATACTCCTTTATGAATGAATACCTCCATAATGTCTCTTGGAGGGGACAACCTCCAATATCCTCTTACAATATAAGACTCAATGCTTACTTGATACCTTTACAATGATATTCACCTCATTTATATAGACCTCTAATGGATGGATAACCTCCTAATCCCAATGTAAGCCGACCATTACCCAATGAACTACATCCACAAGTTACTCTATTATCCTAATATATTAGATCCATATAACTAAGGGGGATGTGTGCCACATGTCAGCATCTCCATAAACCCATATACATTAATTTATCATATCCCTAGGTACATAGCATGTGCCACATGTTGGCATCTCCATCAACCCATATACATTAATATATCATATCTTTAGGTACATACAAGTATACCAAACTACACTATCATGAAGGCTAGTTAGGATGTGCCAACCTTGTGTTGAACCCAAGACATCATTGTGATAATTTCCCCATCTAGATAACCACATTATGTTAAACCAATATATTTACTAAATTTATAAAACTGATGAGATGGTTTATGTTTTAAGAATTATTAGGTTTTTTATATTTAATTATTTAATTTAATTTGATTTTTATTTGTAGATTAATGGAAAGTATGGAATCAACCTAAAGTTTAAGAAATAATCTCGTGTTTGAAGTTAAACTATTAAAAATGCACTATTAATAAGTTAAAATACCAACCTCTAACCATACTAGTATTTTAGATTATATCATTTTCAATATTTAAAATAAAAAATGGTTTAAAATATTATACCAACATTTGATAAAAGGAATTAAACATTATTTGAAGAGTTTGGGTAGGTTTTAACAAAGTTCAAAGCTCATTTTCTAAGGCACTTGGTCTCTTAAACCACACATTCCTATTAATTTCTTTCTAAATTCATTTTCCAAAGCATGGGAAGTTACACCTATTATGGGTTTTCAAAGTATGTTTTTTACCATAAAGGTGCCCAACTGTCCTACATAGGGCATAACCATTTGTGACTAATTATAGATGTCAAATTTGGCTATTCATGGTGCACTCAAACATCTTATATATTTTTTGGAAGCATTTAAAATTATCTTTAATAATATTCCACTTCCTTACTCCATACTTTGGAATATATTTACTAATTAATTTTCCAAGGGTTTAGGTGTCCAAGAACAACTACTAATGTCATATATTATACTCAACTCTATGTTTAGTTCAATAAAATATCATTTTTAAAGAGATATTGATTAGTGAATAAATTCCTTTGCCACTCAAAGTTCATTATTTAATCACTATAAAACACTATAATATTCTAATACGGATCCAATAATAATATTCTGTAAGGGTTCAGCCCTTGGTCTGCTACCTTATCTAATCAAAAACATATTTTTTGAAACTATTTGTTTTTTTGTTTAACATTTATAAATGTCTCATTTTCTTATGGATGTATTAATAATAAATGTATCTCTAATGATGGGTATGAATTTATGTCTTATTATATACTAGAGATCATTATAATTATCATATTTCATCCAACTATGGTAAGGATAAAGTTAATTATTTATAAGGTGGCTACTAATAGTTATGGCCAAGCCTTAGACTCCAAAGTATAAAAGACTACAATCGATAGAACCAACCAACCAATATCAAATCCAATAATAATCTCCAAGGTTATAAGTTTAAAAAAAAAAGTGGGTATCAATTCTAATAATATATTCGATTGGTAAATAAGCTACTATAGCTAGATCCTCTATTGATTACATGGTGGCATCATAATAAACATTTGTATCAATATGCATTTATTAGATTCTTAAAAAAAGAGACCCCTTAAAACAAAGGAATATTCAAGTATTCCAGAAGTGTGCTTGATAGTTTAATTCTTTGACATGTACTCATACCTAAAGGAAACCAAAGCAAGGATGGGGATGATATCCCACCGTATACTTGTACTATAGGGTAGGGCATGACACTATCAATGTTGCATCCTAGTATAATAACATATCAATGTAGTATTGTGTAAGGTATAAGTAACTAATCAAACATGTGTTAGTAATTTGGATATCTTAATATTGTAGATAGGTCTTAGAAAGATAAACCATGTGATAGTGAAACCTTAACAATAATATGCCTTAAGGATTGACATGGATACTAGGTAGAAGAAAGTACAACATTTATACGTCTATGTGTAATATGTATGTACTACATTACACTCATATACTCTGAAATGAATGTGTATGAAAATAATATTCCATTTAAAAAATATTATAAATAAAATTTGAAAATAGTACAATCAAGAAATAAAATCATGCTCAGGGATTATTTTTATTTTTGTAAATATTTTGAATGTTTTCAAAATTTATTAAATTATTATTATTATTATTTTTTGGAATATTTAAATTTAAAAAATGCTAACCGATGATCCAAAAAATTAGAGGACCATAGGGAGTGATTGACTCACATAGTGTGATAGTCACCTATTATTTTATACAGTTTTTTATTTAACATTAACTATGTTCTCTAATAAATGTAAAACTTGATAGATATAAAAATGTTAAAGATGTAGAATAATTAACAATTATGATTTAAAAAATTAACAAATATGAAAAATTGATATTATAATTAAACATGAAGAATAAATTTACATAGCATAAATTAGAGTACATGTTGATTGTTATAGATATCTAAATGTATAAATCAACAAAAGATATGGCTATGGATGTTCAGGACTGAGAATAAAATTTAAAACTATTTCTAGACTTGTCTGCATTATCTAGATATTAGTGTAGGAAACTCAAGTTTGTTTGCCATGGACTTGTCATAGTTGAATATGATCAATTAATAACATAGTAATTAAAAAAAAATTGACTATGAAAATTTAGAATGAGAATCTGAGAATATTTGTGAACAAGATTATCCTAGGTGGAAAATAATGTAAACCACTCATGCTCATCTACTATGGATTTGTCCATAATAATCATGATGATTCTTTTTTTGTTTCCTATTTTACACCAGTGCTTACTGATTAGGCTAAGAGATCAATATTCTATCTTTTTCATGTGTAATTTTTTGTTTTTCTTATTTTTTATCGGAAACCCCAAGGGCACCTTGTAATATAGAAACCAACAAAAAAAGGTGAGGGAATTTTTTGTACTGACTTGACCCAAGTTAGTCATTGATAATTAGCCAATACATATGTATTCAATACTCCAAGGAGATAAATAAAGCCCATGTAGTTCTCACAATTAGAGTGATTATAAATTTTTACTCCTTGAATGTGTATGCAACTAAAATTATGGCTCTGATACTTGAAAATGATGGATCTTGACTTTATCTAAAATGATTTTAAACTTGGCTTATGGTTACTCCTTGTGAATGATCTTGATTTTGGGAAGAATAGGATATAAGTTTTCATTTTACAATAGTGTATAAGATATGAACCAAGTGGTAAGTATGTGGGTTTAATGAATGACTTTTCTTAGGTAATTTATTTTACTGATCTTGTGAAATGCATGGGAATACCTAAAAGAATAATTTGAGAATTAGAATATATATGCTATTTGGTGTGAGATATAGCTAATCTATGTTGAAAAGCCCACAACACATGTCTTGTCCACCTAGCATGGACCTGTCCCATAATATCATAGATAACTATCTTGAGCTAGAGCTAGTCTTGAGGATGGTATGAAGAAATTTGAGTATTTAACTTAGAAAGTTTCATGTAGTAATGACTATTTTTTATCAATTCCACATATAGTTAAATGTATTATATGAATGGTGAATAAAAATTTATGTATTTTGGCATAACTCATGTGGTTTATGATGTTTCAATAATTAACATTGTCATGTACATGTTGTTGATGACCAGAACCACCACATCAACAAATCAACCCTTTTGCCTATTGTAAAACATGAGATGGAATCATACCAATCTAATCATTATGATATAATAGGTTACGAATGATCTTATAGATGTGTAAGGTTTTTCTTTAATGTTTTGGAAAATAATAAGCTAAACATTGAACTATATATAATCCATTATAATTTTAGAAATCAAATATTACTTGAATAAAATTAAGGAATTGGATTTGATTATATAATCTAACATATCTAGTGGATAAATTATATGGAAAATACATCCTTTTGAAAGAAATATCATTGTTCCTTAATATCTTTGTTTTATCAATTTGTCAACAATCTTCTGGTATTTCCATTACATTCAAAATAAATCAAGATAAAATAAATAAAAAGAAACCAAAGGCAAGAAAGACAACTGAAAATGGATGTAAAACAATGAGATTGAAATAAATACTAACACTAGGAAACAATTACAACCCATTCAAATAGGGAAATAAAATTATCATAGACAAGAAAATAACCAAAAAGAGGAAAAAAGAGAAGTAATTTAAAGCTAAAAAAACTAAATAAAATTCAGCCTAATCTCAAGAAGAATAATCTAAGAAATTGAATAAAATGAATATTAATATAATAATAATTAAATATAATAATGAAAAAAATAAAATAAAATAAATACACAATCTACATAAGAAAAAGTCAAATAATGATTACTAATTAATAATCTTAAAAGAAACATATAAATAGTAAACTAGATCTAAAATTAAACAAACAATGTAAGTAAAGTAAATTAGAGATAAACAATGTTAAAGAGATATAAATGAAATAAACAACCACTAAATGAAATGAAAATCAAATCAAAATGAAATAGACTAATGAAGCTAACTTAATAAAACAAGAATCCAAGACTTAAACAAATATAGAAATTATTCTGAACTAACAAATAAGAAATAAAAATATATTGTGAGTCCTTAAAATAGTCATCCTAGTAGTAATAAAATAATATTTGATTGGGAAACTAGTTCAGGTACAAAATTTCTATGAAAATGACAACTATTAGAGCTTGAATATATCAATAAAATATCACACATGATGATGGAATCATTGTTTTTTAGGTCAAGTACTTCAGATCTGAACATATGATTACATATATATAATCATTATAAGATATTAGACCTAATAGACTTCATATAATCAATTTATTAAAAAAAAAGCCTGGATATACCTACATTGATTAAGTGTGTTAATTAACTATTAGAGAATGTATCATTGGTTTATCTGTAAAAGTTGTATCATCTCAGAGATGTTGCACATAAAATAGATAATGAGTGAAATTTAAATTAATTTGGAGTCTTCAAGAATACCTATGTAATATTTCTCCTTTTTGTGATGTAACTTTAAATTCATATTCACTAATGAGAACACTTCAACCTAATTAGTTGTGATCTACTAAAATGAATTCTCCTTTATTCAACCTTCATTCATGTATATCCAAAACACATTATTTCTTATGAAGTATAGCATATGTTAAAATAGGAAATGTACCCATTATTTTCACATAAATAAGAATAGAAAAAGAAACACATCCTACTATAGCATAAACAACCTTGTCACTAGTGTAAGAGGATACTTATTTAGTATAGAAAGTCTTCAGAATTATAACCACTTTCATCATTCATTATTTCTTCCTTATCATTCTATTTTTATTCATTAACAAATATTGCATTCTCTTGTAGTTTCCCATCAAACAAGTCCCAAACTCTTTGTTTATGGTTTATAATCATATGACTAGGTTGTTTATAATAGTAGAAAATAATTCATTTCTTTGAATCCTTCAAAGTTGATCCTTTTTTTAAATAATATTTAGGTATTATTTTAACATATGATTTATCTTTTTTATATTTACCATATAATACACTTTTTTCTAGACCGAAATTATTGTTTTCATCATCTATCAATGAAGAAATTAGATCTTATAGACTAGGATTTATTTTTCTTAGTGTAAAGACCATGTTGGAATAACTGACTGGTATTCTATTAAATAATACAACTTTTGTATCATCATCAAACATTTCTAATTTTATTCCTACTAACTGATTTAAAATGGAATGAAACTTACTTATATGTTGCACCATGTTGACACCTTCCTCCATCTAGTCCAAATTAATTTTGTTTGAGGGTTATTATTGTGATTCATATTTGAGATCTAAATATCTTGTTCAATTCTAGTCCAAGTGACATTTGAAAATTTTATGTCTATATGAGGTAAGTAGGTATCAGATAACCTTAAGCCAATAATTTTTATCATTTTTTTATCCTTCCTTTCCCATTTGGTGGCTTCATCTATAGTAATTGGTTTTTGTATTACACCATCATTAATTTGTGATAAATCTTCGTTGATTAATAATAATTGGGTTCAAAATTTCTGGGTATGGAAATTTTTACCTTCAAATTTTTTAATATAACTCAACTTGTCCATAATGACTCTCCCCACAATATAGACATTGTGTATAAGTGAAAATGCATCCAATTACATTTATTTATACAACATAGACCATTGAAAATTAAACAAACTATATTATAGAATGATTTTCTTGGAATTAACAATTATAACATGTAAAACATTGAGGAAATAATTATTAGAGACTCTTTGTACTAACTAAAATGTGATTTTATAGTAATAAAAATTATATATAACTCTTACTATAACAACTTTGTTTAATTTCATATGATCATGGTGATGAAATTAAACAAATTAAACTTGATAAAGAATAAAATAAATATAAAAAGACTTAAATACTAAAGCCTCTATACCAACTTACATCACAATATTATTATCCAAATAAATTCCATTGGACTAAATGTTTATTCAAATTGCAACATAACTAATAACAAACTCATAAAATTT